>JAPYYQ010001045.1:0-53992 GCA_030522585.1 Anagyrus pseudococci | reverse complement strand
CCAACAAAGCTGTACTGTTAAACCAACAGTAAGTTCGGTTGCTGATATTTAACAGTACAGTTTTAGTTGACTTGACTATATTTTTTTCTCAGTGCAAAAGTAAAGAGAGAAAGAGAAAGAGAGAGAGAGAGATTGGTGAATCACTATTTGCAGCGGTTAAATTCGTTCCGGTCCCATCCAGCTCATCATCGGGTACTTGCGAAATCTCGGTTCGAAGCTCGCCGATGTTGAGTTTGAAAATATTGATTTGGAAGGATGAGGCTCTGCTGCGGCGAGTTTGCGAGCAAAGTTTAACTCCTCTCCCCCTGTTTATCGGCGCTGCGAAACAAGTGGCCAACTGTTAGTTTGGCTAACGTCTAACTCAAGGATATGAAGCCGTAGCCCGTTCGCTCTCTCGCTCTCCCAAGTATATATACCAAGGTACAGGGTGAGAGAGAGAGAGAGCCTCATCAATTCTCGCAAATTCGATCGCGCTTTGTTTGTCTTGTTTGCTGCACGTGGAGTTAACGCTCTTTTTCGCTTATTAATAGCTCGCGTTCAAATTTATCCGGCGGCCCCGCTCGGGCCTCTGTAACAATAAACTCCTCGTCAAAGGAGGAATCGATAAATACACAAGCGGCGATGATTTCAACGGCCGACGATCGGCTATTCATATATACGTATAGCTTATTTCAAATCGCGAGCTTTGCCTAGATCGGCCGCATAGGGTAATGAGCGCGCGTTCTACGCAAGCTCTCGATCGTTAAAACTGTTTGCAAACTGACGTATACACGCGTGCACGGGCAAACGGGGGACAAGCAATTGTCAAGGGGGCAGTAGTGCGAGGAGGAGGGAGGAGGAGGTGCTGCCGCGTCTCGCTCACGCTCAATTTGATAATTGATCGAGCTGCTTAATTGCTGGGTGTACGTGGCACGAGTAGGCGCCCCTGTTAATAAGCTCGCCGAGGCTCTAATTTGTTTTGTAAAATTGCGCCGCTTTTCGCGGAGCCGACGGCAACGTCGACGAGGGAGAAAGAGAGAGGCACGCAGTGGCAGAAGCAGCCGTGCACGTCGGACGCGTCCCAGAAAATCGCTCCCCAGAAGATTACCCGATTAAATTAGCCCAATCTGCGACAACGACTACAACCACTACTCGCCGCCGCGTCATAGCCCCGAGAGCTTCTGCTGCTGTCTCTCGTTGCTTTAGCAAATGCAATTTCCTCGCTGTACGCGCATGTATACGCGCGCGGCACTGCAGCAGCAACACAGAGAGCATAGTGTCTCAGCAAACGTCCTGTACGGTTTGTAGGCGTCGCTCTCACAACGAGGTATACACGCATAGGGGGGGCTGGGGGGAGCTTTTGAAAACAGCCGTGCGTGGCAGCGATCGGTCGCGGGCGCAATTTTATAATTAAAACTCGCGCTCTTGGCCGCGGGGCCATTGTTCTCGTTTTGTCGCATAGCGCTACTCTAGTGCACGACGATGCGACCGAAGCTCGATTTTTCATAACATCACCGCTTCGAGACAAAGGCGATTTTCTAGCCGTAGCTCGGCAGTTTGCGCGTTATCGGGTTGCGCGCCAAATGATTGCCGATCTATGTGCTAACATACACGCGCCTATATTGCGCGATTACGTGGACGAAGCTTCTTCGAGCGCGTCGTTTTTTACATAGCCAGATTGAACTATCCAGATAACACTGTACTTTCAAGTCCATCCTTTGCTTCTGTTCCGTTTCTTCTAATGCTCGCGGGATCATTTGGAGCGATCTGCATGCGTGGCACACGCGCGCCTAAATGTGACCGGGCTATAACCGCGGCCCCTAATCTTTATTGCGATCGTAACGACGGCGTTTTGGCCGGGCTCGACGCTTGTTCCAGCAACGAAATTAACTTCTTATTACTGCCGAAAGCGCGCGCACTGCTCAAGCCTGCGCCAATGTACGCCCGTTTATGTGCGTCTGTTCGTCTTTAATATCCGCTTTTATCCACTTAGAGGCTGATATAAAAAAAAGAGAGAAGAAGATAACGCTGCTCTCTCTCTCGCTCTGGTTGTAATTGCACAAAATTGAATCCGAGCGCCAAAAGTGGCAATTAACAAAATTAACGCGTTGCGTGTATGTACCGTACGGTCATTACGCTACGTAGCCCTATAACGAAAGAACGAGCATGCAGCGGGTTCTGGAATCACGACTGAATCACAAGGATTACCGATGACCCGAGATCGGCGAAGAAAAACGTCCGCGACGGCGAGTCTAGCTACCTTATAGGAGCAGAGCCACAAAAAAGCTCGGTCGCTCTGACTTTGTGCAGCCGACCGAGAGGGCACGTATAGAGTCGGGTAGAGCGAGCGGTTATCCTCCTCTCCGGTACGTGTCCGAGATACGGCCGGTCAGCAGTGCTATATGGTATCAGCGCCTACGTGGTGTCGGATTGGCGGTTCTCTGCTTTTTTTCGGTCTACAGCTATATTCAGCCTGCCATCTGCCTGGATCTCGCTCTACTCCTCGAGTTTCGACCTCGTACACTGCTCTCCTCGGGTCATCTGGATTTTCGAAACGACATTTTTTCTCGTCGGTCGTTCCTCCAAGATTTGTTTGAAGAAGCAGAGAGAGAATCTTTGCAGCCGAGAGGACGGTGATCATTGCGCCAACGCCCCGGGAAATACCCGTTTACGTTTGAAATAGTCGCGTGTGTATGCACGTTTCCTCTCGTTTGCCGGACTAGAGCTCTCCGAAAAAGTGTTAAAAAAGGCGAAGGATGTAAATGTAACAGCTCATCGTGCACACATGCTATCCTCACACGAGAAGAGAGAGAGAGAGAGAGAGAGAGAGAGAGAGAGAGAGAGAGAAGCGGGAGGGTATAGGGGTGCGAGAAGTCGTGAATCGACGTGTATAGTAACGAGGTGCGTGTGCGCGCCTGCTCGGCCCGAGCAAAGACGGATATTTACAGAAAGCGCGCGACGCTCTCTCGGGCTTGCATAAGCGACCTGCAGAGAGACACACGCTTATCGTTTGCCTATACATACATACATACACGTATTCCCATGAAGAGAGAAAGAGATAGAAAGGTATAGAGAGCGAGAGAGAAAGAAAGGACATCAGAGGCGAGCGTAAAACTCGTGTTTATCGAGCATAGTCCAGCAGCTCTCCTTCTCTCTCGCTCTGTCTTTTTCTGCGGCAGCGGCTTTGTGTCCGGTGTCTGAGCCTGCCACCCTGAAAGGCTTCATTGACGACAATAGCGCGAGCGAGACGGCACGAGGCAATTACGTCGCGCGAGCGCTTGAAAAATCTCTTTTACTCTCTCGCTCTCTCTCTTGCGTGATCCGCTCGCTGTTTCTCTCCTTCACTCTTTTTCTCAGCTTGCTCGGACGGATCTTGTGCGTAAATAATGCGCGGCCAAGGACCGCGAAAGGTCCGGTAAAACCGCAGGGCGCGCTGGTGGTTTACTCGTGCTACCAAGCGTACACCTCTCGCTCCTACCCCACCACCTCCCCTTTCTCACGTTGCTCTAGAAAAATAATACGTCCCGCGAGAAAATAACAGCCGGACGATCCTACTCTCTCTCTCTCTCTCTCTTTCTCTCTCATGCATCCCAAACATCTCTCTTTCTCTCGTTCTCACGTTCTCCATTGATTCGGCCCTCTCATGCAACATCATGAGAGAATCAAGATCCTCGAGCTTTCCTCCGTTCTACGGGCTTCCAAAGTTTTAATCGCTTCGAAGGTTTGGTGTACCGATTGAAGGTCCTTGGGGAGACCTTTTTTTTTGAAGGCACAGGGAACGAGGGGGGGCCTTGTGATCGTTAGCGCCTGCTGCGCGTATATATCTGTATGGGACGTAAGCCTTTCTATTTTGGGAAAGATTAGGTAGATGTATATAATGGATATGACTGGGGACTTTTCCGGCGCAGGGAAACGTGTGACTTGACTAAACTGTTTTCGATGCTGTAAATTGTGGATAATTGTCTATTGTTACAGTTGCTACGTTAAAGCCGGGCAATCTTATAATCACGTTTATCGAACAGTTTTTAATCAAGCGTTAATGAAAAGTTTCAAGGAACATACGTAACGCGCCTTGTGATCTGTTTTAATTGTAAATGATGTTGTATCATCGTGGATTTACAATATTGTTTAATCGGCTAGAGATAAGGTTCTTTGGAAATAGGCAATTTCGTATGTACGAATTTATCGGAGCCGCAATATGATAAAGCTCTAATCATAACAATGATGAACGTTTACATAAAGTTTTTCGAACGTTAGATCAGACAGTCGAATCGTTCTAGCGCACGGTTATTTTTAACCATTACAGCAACACTATCGACAATATTTTACTATCGAAACATTCACAAAGTTTTGATCGGGAAAAAAAATAATAAAATTTACCAGCTGTTATCGTATGCTATCGATTTCGTGTGTGTATATACCCTGATTCTTTTGCAAAGACAATAACTCTTGCGTAATATTCCTATAATGTTAGATCATCAAATTGATTCACACATTGAATTGAAAAAATATGTCAAAGTTCGAGAAACGACTATACCCTATGGAAACAAAACAAGAATGAGAGAGTAGAAAGACGAGGGAGGAGAGGTAACAGCGCAGTAGCCGAGTTGAACAACGATCTAAAAGAAAAAAAAATGTAAGCAGCCAGGCAGTGTACGCGTAGCAGCCGAACACGAGGCCGGCCTGTACTGATAATAATAATTCCGCGAAGCACAATCTGCGCCTCGGATAATTCTTATCCCCGCTCTTCTCTTTCTATTAAAAAAAACGCTGTATGCTCCCCTCGGCGGGGGCTCGCTTACTCACAGCGCAAATACCCAGAGACACGGGCGCGTCTCTCGCGTTTGAGAAAGACAAAGAAAGAGCGAGAGCGTAAGCTGCCCTTGTCAAGCGCGAATATCCTCGATAGGATTACCTTCGTGTGCCGCTCGGCCGGCCGCATGAATGGGGCTTCGTTTTCCGATCGTTCCATTCGACTTTTCAGCTCATTCAAGAGCTTTGCTTCTCTCCCTTCCTCGTCCCCTTTCTCCAACCCGTTCGTTCATTCAAGCTCGCCGCGACAGTGAAATAACGGCAGCGTCGGGTTTCGTTAGAAGTCGATTCTTCTCCGAAGTCGTGCGCGAGCGCACTGCCTCTCGCTCTCTCCGTAAACAAATTGACAAAGTGCGCTTGTAGGCACTCGATATACATATACATATGGAGAGCTAATGAATTCAATGCAACTGCGATGTCTCGAGATGTGTAGGTGTAATGTGTATATAGGAGCGCGCGCGCGCGAAACAACTGTAGTCGGGCTACATCTGACGGTGATTTACCGAAGCTCCGGAGGTTCGATACGCTGCCAGTAGGTAGCGCGAGCGATGCTTTTACTCGGAGTCGAACCTCTGGCTGGTAAGGTAGGCCGCTTACTCGCGCCGGAAGGGGACGCTGAGGGGAACGCAACTTCGTGGTTTTTCAATTGACGAGTAGGACGTAGGAATTAGTATCGGATTTTACAAAGGTCTCTATTGGTCATTCGACTTATACTTTGTTGCGCTTGAAACATTTTATTGCATCGCGGCTGTGAAGAAAAAATCAATTCGTGAAAGTAGCGCTGATGAATTTTATGTCTCGCATCCTTAAGAAAAATACTTCCTGCGCTGGAAATTCATTTTCACTCGTATACAGCCGGGGAAAATTTTATTGCCCGTTTAAGTAGATATATTTTCCTTCAACGAACCGTTCGGCAACTGGCCCATTTATCACGCAAACGACCGGACACACACGTTCACGCACAACGAGAGAAAAGCCAAGAAAAAAAAACCTCCCAAATCGTGAATAATTCTCAGCTACTCTGGCCCCCTCTGTCTACGAGTACGTCCATCCCAATAAAATCACGAGGCAACTCAATAGCCGAAGCATTCGTCGACGGAGTCTAGCTCATCCACGGAGCTTTACGCATTGTCCTCGGATCATCGTGATTTCGTTGCGCGCTCGTCCGAGAATGAAGGGGGCCAGAGACTCGCCCAGGAAATCGCAGCTCTCTCGGCCAGGCGCGATGACGACAATAACGTCCGAAACGCCCCTTGGTCAGGGAAGAGGGAGAATAGGGGGGGGGCACCTGTGGCGTCCGGGGGCAGCGGCCATTAGCGCGCTCACGCCGGGAAGTCGCGAGGGCCAACGGCAACAGGTAGCCCGCGGAGGTGTACGAACGCACACACAGACGTATGCAGGCAGCACGCGAGTTTCTCGCTTTGTACGCTTCTGGCCTGCCACAGCCCCTCTTTCTCTCTCTCCTCCTCACCCTCGCTCTTCTTTGTAAGCCGCTCCCGGATTCACCTGACGCGATTCTCGCTTGGGCTCTCCGAGTTTTGTTCACTTTTTTTTTGTGTCCGCGCACTGCTCGGCCGTGCTTCGGCAGAAGAGCTTGGACATTGTATACGTTGTTCTTTATAGAGGGGATTTAAGCCTGTCTGGATTTATTGAGCATCTCCAAAGTAGAACGTATATCCATGGTAGATTTCGATAATTTGTCAAGAGCATCGTCATCATTATTGTTACGGTTTATACTGATTTATTTTATAATTAAGAAATGCAACGTTACATTAGGATGTTATATCTTCAATGAATACACGCAATTTTGTCTGTATATAAGCATGAAACTCTACAGAGAATTTTTCCCTCAAACAAGTAGAATTCGCATAATTTCGACGAGTAGTTTTACATATGTGGCTCCGGAACTTTCAAAATCATCATTCTTGCGGTATCCACGCAGCAGTGGGTATATTTCCTCTCTCCTCCAGAGCAACAGTCCTTTTCGCAAAATCTGGCAAACTTTCTCCTCCTCGTATGCCCGGGCCCGCCGCATATGGTCTCTCTGCTGTCTCCGTTCTTTTGACTCCTCGTCAAAGCAAAGTGTCCATTATGACACGCACACAAGAGCCACGCACATCCTCTAATCCCCCCCGTATACGCATATATTCCATAAATAGACGTAAAGCCAACGATAAAGAAAAATAAAACGAGACATAGGATCTTTCGAGGTTGAAGGAGAAAATGAGAGGAGGAAAAAGCACATCGGCGGCGTATGTGTACAAGTGTACCTTTAAGGTAACAGTGCCGCCGCTCGCAGAAGCGAGAGGGCAAATAAAAAATAAATAAACGGCCAAGACAAACACGCGCGCAGTATAGAGCCGCGGAATAAGAAAAAAGGAGAGGAGGGTGTATAAGAAGTGCCCCAAGAAAGAGGAGGAGGTAGTATATAAAAAGGGGGGGGGAGGGAGGCATAACGCGTATTCTCGCTAGCGCACATATATTCTATTAAAGGCACATACACCGAGAGACCGGAGCACAGGGCAATTACCATTGCGCGCGCAGGCCTGTGTATAAATACGCGGGTCCCTTTTTCCCCGAGCCCGAGCGCCCGGGTAATGACGTCTTCTTCTTGGTAAATGAAAATCGCCTGGACTCTCCCTCGCGCCCGACAATAAATTCACCCCTGGTATACGAGAGGTCTTGCATTCGCGCGCACCTATCGTCCTCGCGTATTGCGCGTGTACTGATTGCTGCAGCCGAGGACGCTTTGGTAGACGAATTAAAGAGACAGCACACCGGGAGTACGACGTTGCAGGATGACGAGAAGCGCATCAAAGACAGAAGGAGAGAGAGAGAGAGAGAGAGAGAGAGAGTTGGCAAGGAGGAGATCGATAGAGTGGGATGGGTGCTTGGTTCAGTTTGTACGTACAGCGGCGGGAGGAAGCGAGAGAGGGCCGCGGCAGCCGCAGCGAGCGTCTACACGGTAGAAAGAGAGAAAGGAATAAGGCGGGGGGAGAGATCGCTTCCCCCACTCGGGGGGGCCTACTCGGAGTAGCCACGCGAGTTCATTCATGAGATCGTGGGAACGTGTCTTACGGAGGACCGCTTTACCTTCGTCCCATCCCCACCCGCGCGAGCGCCGCCCTCTCTTTCTTCTCTCCCGCGCGCGCGCGCGCTACTCTCTTTCTCTCCTCTTCTCGCTCGGGCAAACTCCGCTCTCTTTTCCACTCTCTTTTTCTCTCCCCCACCGCGGGCGGCTACTCTTTTGCCACTATCTCTCTGCGTCCTCGTTTCGCGAACGCTTGCACAATCCTCCGTCTCTCTTGCTCATTCTCTGTATACGCCACCGGTTGCGGTCTCTTTCTCTCTCCTTCTCTCTCGCTACAGGTGGATTCACACTGGCGGCACGAAACTTCCCGTGTATATTTGTAAATAGTGAATGTAACCTGCTGCTGCTACTGCTACTCGTTTTTAAGAATGAAACAGACTCGCCGTTCTTACACGAACCCAGAGAGAGAATACGTACACACGTACTTTCAATCGATGTAAAATATTCGTTCCTAACACAAACGAACATACATTTTCTTTTTTTTGCTGTAGAGTGCACTCTATTATCCATTACAGGTATTTCGAACTATTTTACGAGATCGATTGATTTCCATTCATCAACAATTATCTTGAGTACATTCGAATATGTATATAGACGTTTTAAAGTAACGATTAATATTTCAATCAATTTGCGCTAATGTACACCGAGAGCCGTAATTAAAAATCAATGTTCCGAGCGGAAAGCGAGCAAAAAAATATCGGCGCATGAATGAGCGGCAATTTATCCTCGAGTTATATCGAGCTCAGCCGATATATAAATGAATAATAGATCAAGATGGAAAGGACCAATTTTCCAAATCCGCGATAGGTACACCAATGCGTTGTGAACTCCCCGTGTGCCTTCGAAATGCCGCCTTTTTTCTTTCTCTCTCCATCCTCGCAAACCTGTTGGCCCGTGCGGACCAGCTCTGGGCATATGGCGGCCGTGGGACGTTACGTCACCCTTTCTCTCTCCCCCAATCGTCTCTCTCTCTCTCTCTCTCTCTCTCTCTTTCATTTACTTCTATCTCCTAGCGAGAGAGAGAGAGAGAGAGAGAGAGAGAGCAGGAGCAGCGGAAGTCGCGAGTCTCTTTTGGAGCGAGCGGCCGACGTCCGATTTCCTTTTGAAATCAATGGGCCGCCGGCGGGGCCCCGTTTTTCCGTAGACAGCTGTCTTCTGTCATTCGCCGCGGGAAAGTCCAGGCAGAGGTATAGATAAGGAAAGGGAGAGAGACTCGCGCGCTCCATTCATTGTCTCTCTGGAGCCGGTGTTTTCCCGGAGGGCCGCGACTCATTCAGCCGAGCGCGCACAAGGAAGAAACTCGGCTCTCCCGATCCCTTGCCGATCTCGGCCGATACGGCCTCCCCCCCCCCCTCTCTTCGCTCTGCGGCTTCGAGTACTGAAGGATTTTTACGGCGATTCGTCGTCGATACGCGCCGTCTGGCACATAATCCCAATATAATAGCGCGCGATTTCGGAGAGATCGGCGGCTGGGATTGGCCGGGGAAGGAGAACCGGTTTATTTTGGGATCGGTTATGTGAGGAGAGAGAGAGAGGGAAAGAGAGAGAACTGCACGGTAGCGATCATATTTGTACGGTTATTTGTTTTTACGTAAGCGCGCTGCACTTGGGGAGAGAGCCGATTATCGCTGGACTTCCATCCAGCCAGGCAAGAGCAATGAGCAACTGGTTATTGTTCTGCTCCGAACACTGCGAGAGCTGATAAGAATTTTGCCGACTTTCCAAGTCCTGCTTACGTTTTATCGGCCAACATAGCACCGATCTCCGTACGTCTAGCGTACGATACACATTTAGGTGCGTTTTTCGAAATCGGTTTGTGTTGCAAGTGCGCTACTGCTCCGCGCAGATCGCGCCTATCGATATAATTATTTTGCCGGTTTTATTATAATCGAGCGGCGCGCTTGCGCATTATGTGTCGTAGATATATCGATATTACATAAATTTTACTACGCAGCTACGCGGCGAATTAAATTTTGCAATAAGTCTGCTTTATCTCGGATTGATAAAAGACAAAAAAAAAAGAGAGAAGGAAATAATCGCTGGGCATTCTCCGCGGGTTACGCGTAGAATTTTCTCAGCTGATTTTTCATTGTAATTTACGGAAATAAAATCGGCGAACACGCTGCTATAAATCTTTAGCCGAAAACGAGAGAGAGATCGGCATGTATCGCATAGTCATATCTTAAAGCATCATTAATTCAAGTATTTACGCAGTTATCGGCTCTAACCAACGTCACGTCTGCCATCTACGTCGTTTCGTCGACATTATTACAAGACCCACTACTGTTCGAGACCTGTTTATGCGTATTTTTTCGCGCTTGGACTAAACACTCCACTCTCGGTCCGTATACCGCGCAGCTTTTGCGCGGACAATTAAACTGAACGCGAAGGCGTAATTGACGCTCGCAATCGCCAGAAAGAAAGAGAGAGAATAAGGGCAAGGAGGAGTGAGTGGTGCTCTCTTATGCGTTCGCGCACCTTTTGCTCCATTTATCCAGTTGCTTCTTCTCTCTCTCTTTTTGCGGCTTCTCTCTCTCGTTCTCCTCCTTCATTCTTCCCCCTCCTCCCTGCTGCTAGTGGTCCATACATTACGACCGTTGGCTGGGCACTCGTTCATTTTGCTCTCCTCTATGCCTCTCGCGCCCGTTTTCATCCCGGCTAATTTATTTGAGCGCTCCTTCATTCGCCCCGGCGCTGCTGTAATTAAGTTTATACTAAATTAGCATGTACGCGACGTTATAACCGTGTGCGCCGCGCGTCAGGTACTTTGTTACCCATCACAATGCGCTACGAGCTGCTCTCGCGAGTTGATTTTTTAACAGTGTTGCGTTCGTGTAATCGCATTTCTAATTCAACCTCACTTTGGTCTCCAGTTTTCATCTCAACAGTGTTCCTATCAATAATGCAGTAAATTACTGCCTCCAAAACTTATTCCCAATGCTCGAACGGAGAAACCAAAGGAATCCCGTAATTGCTCAACTCGTTGTCGCCGCTTCTGCGCAAAAAGACATTTCCATCCCAAACGACTCGCTTACCTCCTTTTCGCGGCAGCATCTCTTTCTTTCGCTCGCCGATTGCTGAATGAAGTTTCTTCAGCGGCGCACACGTCTGGGAGAGCGAGTCGGCTATATATAACCCCCGCGTCCCTCCCCAAGAGCGGCTTAAGCCTCCGAGCCACTCGCGTGGCCCTGGACCACGTACTTGCGCGTCCAGTACATTCATTATCCGGCGCAGGTGCTCCCTCGCTCTCGGCTCTCCTCCGTATACTCCCAACGCTTCCGTGGGATACATACCCTTTGCCGATGGCCCTGAAAGCTTTTCTGCTAAATGCGCCTCGATTTTTTTTTCGGTTACTGGGGTAAGCGAGATTTAATGCGTTTTTTTTTGTCAATTTTTTTTTTAAGCTAAGTAAAATGATAATTTTTGGTAATGTACAATTGCATTATGCAAAGCTAAGAGCGGTTGATTGGGAAATTTATTTTATTGCAGGATCGCCGATAATTTCCGCGTTCGGTTGATCGCGCAAGTTTTATTAAGCGCGCTGGCTCCGGTAGTTTCACTTTTCCGCGATTCATGAATGAAAGCAAAAGAAAGACTCTCGCTTATAGCGTACATAACCGTTCGCTCGTATTCTCGGTAAAACCGATGGCGTCCGCGCACAGACCGATCGGCTTCGTCGGAATCGAGAACGGCGGCACGGGAAAGCCGTGGAAAAAAATGCAAAACGGCAAACATAATTACAAACGCGTGTTATCGATCATCCGAGCGTAGAACATCATCGCTTATACGAGCAGAATTGGACGGAGGCGCTCGGCGGCGAGATCGGCATATACACACATATGGACGATGTAGATCGGCAGAGCTCCTGTCTTGGCGGAAATTCCTGCCATAAAGCTATACGATTACGCTGGAGTCGCGCGTGTATGCGGGCAGGCGAGAAGAGAGAGGGAGTGGAGAATAACGTCGTTTACGAGGAGAGGCGCGACTCTGGGGGAGAGAGTAGGAGGGGGGTATATATACATGTAGCGGCCGGCGAACGTGTACATCTAGGCATAATTCAGAAGCACTGCAGCCGCTCCTCCCCGTTTTACGGTCGCGTGGCAGAGAGAGAGAGAGAGAGAGAAAGAGAGCTTGCAGCCGCTGCACGCCAGAATCCGCGGGAGAGAGAGCGCGCGCTCTGGCTTCTGGTTTTGAACGCAGAAGCAAAAGGAGAGCGCAGGCGTACGAGCGAAGAAGGGCGTGGAGCGATCGCGAAGCTGCTGCTGCAGCAGGACGAACCGAGAGCGCGAAAGAGATTACAAAGCCGATAATGCTAGCAAGCAGCCGCAGCGGGAGAGGCGTCCAGCAGGTCCTTGCTCCCAGTGAATTGCGGGGTTCATTCATCTCCTTGCCGGACTCCCCCCTCTCACTCCCGTGTGTGCGCGCGCGCGTGCTCTCGACGTGTACGCGGCAGGAAAAACTAGAAACACTGGCTCTCGTCGTGGCCCTCACCCCTTACCATCCCTCTCTTCTTCTCTCCTAGCCGCGTGTACTTGCGACTAGCAGGTGCGGACTTAATAGCGCCCGAGCTGCGCTCGATGATTTTCTCGCGCGCGCGCGCCACCGAGTGAGAAGAAGAGGGGGGGGGGGAGAAGCTGCAACAGGCTCGTTAACGCGCTCGCCACCTTCTTTCGGCTCGGAGAGATAGCCTGTCCTGCGAGTTTTCTCAAACGAGACCTTCTTCATGTGCGATGGGTTGGGGAGGCAGAGTAAGAGAGAGAGAGAGAGAGAGACACGCTGTCGAGGGGATGGTTTATTTATGGAAAGGAAATTTTGCACGCGTGCACGGTAGCCTCGTGTTTCGCGCTATTCTTTCACGAGGCTGCGCCTCGAGAGAGATCGGGACGCTTTTTTCCCCCCTTTTTCGTCCTGGCTTTTCTTATAATTATGCCCGCGATTGCGCAATTTGAGCAATAGGGAAGCCGTATAATGTCGTTATGTCTCGCGGGGCAAGAAAATGTTCGGAAGCCAAGCGCGCCAAGTTGCGCAAGCGATCCTTAAACTCTCGCGAGTGCACTTTTTTTTCTCGGGCCTGGACATAATAATTATCGGGTTAATGAGCCCTGCGACAGTCGGAATATTTCATCCTTTTTTCTCTCTCTCTTTGGCTATAGCAGCGCGCGGGGGGAGCGCTCTGTTGATTATTCATTTCGTTTATCGTTCGTGGAAAGCGCCAGTAAAGTTCGGCGAGATACGCGCGAGGCACGAGTTGTAATGTACAATGTTGAGATGTACACGCGCGGTTAGCTTCTTCCCCCCCCCCCTACCGTGATTATTAAAACGGCGCGTTCGCGTATACAGGCGTGTTCGACGGGCAGTAAACAATCGTTGGCGAGAAGAACGACTAGTAGGGGGGGGGGGGAGGAGAAGCAGTTAACACTTACTTCAGCGATCTTCTTGGTCGGCTTTAACTTGCTCGTTACGAGGGCCGCGAGAGGGGCTGGCTCTTTAGCGAAACACGACACTCGAGGCCGTAACGCCGTCGAACGCCGGCGAAAAATCCCAGCGACCATTCGACGAGCCAGAAACGTTGTTGTACTCGGCCGAACAAAGTACCAACGCTGGTTTTGCCCCCTACATCGCTTGTTTTCAACTCTCTTTCTCTCTCTTTCTCTTTTCATAAACGACGGCGGTTGATGCAAGAAAGCTTATACCGCTCAGACGCGCTTTCTTATACACCATGCACCGATATAGCTGGAAAGGCAAAAAAGCATCACGCTACCGATATACAGTTGAGTCCGGCCGTTGTGTGTGGGTATTAGCGAATAATTTGTACGACTCCATGTGCTCAAAATTATACCCAAGTACGTACCAATGTATACTCGAAAGCGAGATGTAAAGAAAGAAAAAGCGAAAGAGAGAATGCCTTCTCGGAATTGTTATTCGCCTTTAATGCCCGCCACTCACCTCGTTACAATAAATTTTTTTCTTAATTAAACTGAAATCAGAATCAATTTTAGTCGACAGCAGCGGCGGCCGTATGTGTACGTGTCATATTCCGGATAAATAAAACCAACGTATCGCGCGCGAGCTCTATAGCGGCATGTGCAATTATCGAGTGCGCGATATATGTATTTCGCGTACACATACTCCGCGACTTTCGCGTTTCTCTCAGCAGCCACACGCGCCCCCTGTATATACGTACGCATTCAATCGATTTTCCTTTGCTCAATGTTTGACAAAATCGATCGGTCAATGTCTCTCTACATCATTCCCGATAAGATACCAAACGCGAGGTTTATTAATCGATCTAACTTGATTCCGTTACTACACGAGCCCTCCTCTCTCACCCCCTTCTCACCTCACGAATTAGCAAAATAATAAAGTATATTTATCGCAATAAATAAGTGAGAAAATTAATCATCAATGCTGAAGGGCGTTCGATACACATTTTTCGATTGTGGCTAAGCTATACACTGTTTATCGTACAGCTGAGCTTATTCTAGGCACACGTACACACGCTCTCGTTTTAATACGCGCATCTGCTGGCAAGCCGACGATCGTCCGGCTTCGATAATGAACAACTTCTCGATTTACATAAATTAACTTCGATCCTTCAAAGGATCCCCCCCACTGGCCAGCGGCTGATTCCTGTTTCTCTCTTCTTACCATCTCCTCCCCTTTACCTCTGTTTCTGCGGCTATTCCGAAGCTCGACTCATCAGCTCCTGCTTGATTTGCTATCCGCAATCTCAATCAGCAATGCGCGCTTCATTTAAATTACCAAACGCACATTTTTTTCTGTCTTTTCATTCTTTTTTCCCCCCTCGATTATAAACGAATTAAGAAGCGAGTTTAACGACAAAAACACTCGTTGCTTGCCTGCTTCTCGGGTCGTTTCAGCTCCGCCGGTCCAGAGCGTTGAAAAAGGGTGTAACACGACGCGCGCGCAGAGGATGGGTTGAAAAAAGCCTGGCGTGCCCGGGGCAATTAAAATGAAATTATTCAGGGAGAGAGAGCTTGTACGCGGGGTAGTTAGAGGTAGCCGCGCCACCCTCTCCGGTAATAACCCGGAACATTTCATTAACCGACCTTAACGCGAGAAGAGCACGAGAGAGAGCCTTTAAACGCTAGCCCATTCCAACTACTGTAAAATGTACGGACGGAGGCGTGTCGCACACCATAGCCTTCGCTAGCACCGCACTCCTGTGCATACGTGTTCCACGAGACAGTCGCTTTTTCTCGGTCCCGGAAAATCGCCGTACTGGGATTGTAAAGTTTACATATTGCGCTGAGAGCGACCCGTGTGTGTCTATACGTGCGTGTTTGTTTTTTTCCGCCTTCATCCGAGATAAAGCAATCGCGGAAAAGCGGCTACCGCGCACCTCGCGCCGCCCGTAAAACACGTTTATTATACTTTTTAAGCGGATCATATAGTTATACGGCGGAAGAGCCTCCTCTCTCCTGTACAAATTTTTGCGGGGGTACTAGCTAAAAAGTATATACTATAAAATTACGTGCGCGAGCTATATGACGAATAAAAATAATGAAAAACAACCAACTGCAATATAAAATCGAACGTCCGCGAAATAAATGGCAATTAGAAACGGCGCGCTGCGTAACTTCGCGCCCGATAAAATACCGATGGCGAACGCGCAGTCTCCCCCGTCCCTCGTTACAACTTCGCGTATACGTTTAATTAATCGGTCATTTTTCCGGCCGCAGGCGTATACACTCATTCGCCTCGCTTCTCTGCCACTTCAACCGCGAGAGATAGTAGCCGCAGAACCGCGATAGATATAAAGTATATAACGTCGAGGCGATGGAGAGGGAAAAAGTGAGACGGAGTGGCCGAGCTTTTGTGCGCAGGACTTGGTTAATATATATCGGCTTGGTAATCTGCAATAAAGTGCCGGCCTGAGAAACCGTAGGTGCGCGGAGTAGAGCTTGCCACTTCCTTCCTGCGCTCGAGGCTTATATTGTCGCGCCTCTCCCTTCTTATCAGCCGCACAGTCTGCGGTGCCACTATACTGCTCCCCCCGCACGCGCGCCCGTACTTTCGCCGGGCGATAAATCCGCTGCTGCAGCAGCCGTTTAATTGGCCCGCTTATACTTTACCCATACGCGTAATACGAGCAGCGAGAGCAACTCGGGCGCGAATCGCCAGGCTCTCTTTTATTTCGTCGAAAACGCCAAGACTTTCGGAGTATAGCAATCGCGCCTCTCGATATTATTTAGCCGCAAGCCCCGTGCCTATCGCACACACAGAGCGAGCGGTAAAGAGCACGCGCGGTCTCTCCCATATACAGCCGGGGGAATGTAAATAAGTAGGAGAGGCCGCGCGCGATCGGACATTCGAATAATCCGCCGCTCGACAAAAGAAAGCCGTGAATGCGCGCGCAACCGGAGTAGCTCTATGAAAAAAAGAAATTGCAAGCCGCAACCATAACGTACACGAGGATGAGGCAGACGCACGTATACGTTTCTATATAGAGGCAAACTCGCGGCTGATGGTAGTTTGCGCGGAATCACCCCGAGGACGAGCGCGTGGAATGTAAGCGGCGGCTCTCTCTCGAGCTAATGCGATCATCCTCCTCCTCCTGCCGCTGGCGTTGTCCTCTTCTCTTTTTCGACGATTTATCCAGGCGCGTGGCTTGCGCGTGCACCTCCAGCCCTCCTCGATGCAGCCTCGGCTCTCTTGAGCGCGTGTCGTACACGCGCCCGATAGCCCCGCGGAGGATCTCGGATTTCTTTGACTCTCCTTCTCTAAAACGTTTCAGTTTTTACTGCCTGCCTGTGTAAGCTGCGGCTGTGCATAGGTCCGACTCGGGATTCTTCGCTCGTTCGGGCCGTATAAACGACTCTCTGGGGCTTATCTGAAAATTTCGAGTTTCGATCTGAATCGACGATGAGAGATATACATCTCGGTCGTACGTGGACGACGAGTGTATTAGCTGCTGCGATCTGCGTGTGGGATTGTAACGACGTTGTAAGGGACCTTCTTGGATGGCTGTTTACCGCACGATGCGTTAGTCTGATAAACCTTCGAGTTATGTGATTCGAAGCATCGGACGCGCGTGTGCGCTGCGTATACATACATACAAGGGTATTGGGGTGAGGGGGGGTGGAGAAGTGCAGGGAGCAATAGAGATTTCGTTTTACGGCATATTATATTTAGCCCGAGCGCGAACGATCCTTTATTTGCCGATTTAGAATGGATTTATGGTAAACACTGTTTAATTATACTTTTGATTAAATTTATCGATATAGCTAAAGAAGATTATCAGCCGCGCTGCTGCTGCTCCGGCTACTCCCTGTCCCGCCGCTATATACACGCATGAATATATCCAGCTTATTAGCGGATAGCGCGTATACAACGTTCGGCGTCGATAGCTCGATGGGATAAGCGTAGATTATTCCCCTCATATACTCGAATCTTACTTAGTATATATATATGCGTTTATGCGTATACCTTGTGTATCTCAAGGTATATCTATATGCCATAAGCAGTGTGTCGCTGTCTCGGGCGCTTTGTTTCTTTTTCCATCCCTCTTTCTCGAAACTTTATTCCAAAGTGTGCGTACGCGTAGAGAGCTCTCTGGCTTATCAATTAAATCGAGTGCTGATTTCCAAATGCCAGAGCAGCGTATACGCCTCTCTCGCTCTCGTAACGCGGCATTCCTGGAAAAGCACAAGATATCAGAGAAGAGGGAGGGAGCCGAGAGAAAGAGAGCAAAGGGAAGAAGAATCGAGCGGCAAGTAATAACCCTTTTTGACAGCCGCGCATCACGTCGCAATAATCGTCGCGCAATCATCGTCCCCGCTGCCGATGGAGGCAGCTTCTCTCTCTCTCTCTCTCTCTCTCCGCACAAGAGCAAGAAACATCATCATCCCGATCGCTCGCGATCCGATTTGATTCAAGCCCAGGCATCGGGCCGAGGATGCATCACGCGAGGATCATCGACGCATCTGTAATCGCCTACTCCTCGGCCGCCACGCGTCGATCATCAATCCCTCTCTCTCTCTCTCTCTCTCTCTCTCTCCGCAATCGTCCAAAAAGTCCAAACGAACGAACGAAAAAAATAAACCTCACACACATACACGCGCCTGCATCCACATCGATCATTAACCGCTCGAGCTACTGCGCGGGGCCGATACACAGCCGAGAGAGCAGCTGAGCAGACCACATCGAACGTGGCGAGCGAGCGAGAGAGAGAGAGAGAGTTCGATAGCCTCGGTAATGACTGGCGGCAGGACTGGCTAGGCAAATAAAGTAGCGAAATAAATAATTGACGCCGCGTGCCGATAGCCACGGAGAGCGTACTCGCGCGCCCGCTCGCCGGAGAGCGCAAACGAGTTCTCCAGTATCGCGCCACCGCTGCAGTTAGCTCTGTGCAGCCCCCTCACCCTGTACTTTAGCTTCTTTCATCCGCACGCTCAGGCTATACGTACGCGCGCGTGCCAGCCAAAAGCGAAAAGCGCTAAACTCGCCTCTGCTATATCGTGCGTGCGATATTCTTACGTAACGGAGCTGCGGGAGCTCGCGGCTTCCCTCCGGCGACGCAACACCTCTCTTGGTCCCTTCTCCCCTGGCCACCCTCCTCTACCCTATCGCCGCTGTCAATCGAGCGGGCAAAATCGCCCGAGGCAGCCTACAAGTTCCATACCTATGTCTGTATAAACGTTTTACGCGCCTTCTCTCTCACTCTCTCTCTCTCTCTCTCTCTCTCTCTCTCTCTCTCTCTCTCGAATGTGCGCCCCTAATGCGCAATCAATTATGCGTGCAGAAAGAGAGAAAGAGCTCGAGGTGTCGGCGTACACCAGCGGATTGCTTATTCCTTCGATTTTTCTTTCATTCTCTTCCATCACGCTCTCCGTCTGGCTATTATTCCACTTGTCCCGCTGTCTCGAGTTTTGCCCCGGCCGATAAGGAATCGGCCGGTGCTTAGAGATTTGTCTTGTCCGTTTGATTTTCCATTTTTTACCGCTTTAGATAACTTCCACCCCGCCGCCCCTTCCCCCTTTACTATACTACACCTTTTCTTTTTCTCTTTCGCCCGGGAGAAATTGCGCAAGGGAGAACGGGTTTAATTATACTTTTATAGCCCGCCCGTTAATTTAAACATCAAGCTCTCTTGAGTGGAGGAGGAAGGAGGGGGAGCTACGAAAAATCAGGCGCTACTTGGGCGTTATAGTCGCGCTCCTGATACGTTATAATGCGTGTGCATATAAAACGCGCATAAGCGCTTAGGTTTTTGCATTCTTTTGCAATTACAAAAGCGAGAGCAGGCGCAAAAAGCTCTCGCCGTATTACTCGGCAGTTTCTCATTAGTCGTAGGCGCAAGCACACGAGCTCATCTGCGGCAACGAGAGCAAAAACTCAAAATACCAATTTCTCAAGGAGCCTATAGGGCGCGATGAAGTAGAGGCATATCAGAAGCAGACGAGGAAAAGATAAAGGAAGCTGTACAGAGAGAGAGAGAGAGAGAGAGAGAGAGAGAGAGAGAGCTGCGTATGGTATATAGCAATCGGGGGATGATCCGCGTCTACCTCCGGCCACGCGCCTCTTCTTATCCCTTCTCGCGCGCGAGCGAGTATATACGCTCGTACAAGACGAGTGGAGTTTTCATGCCCGGAGGCCCTTCGACTTCCCCCCCCCCCACCTGCTTGCCTCCCCCTTCATCTGCTCTTTCTCGAGAGCCGCGAAACGAGTCCGCTTCTCTGGCGCAGAGCGCACTGCCCGAGGCGATGCTCGTCAGCGCGAGATGCTGCGCGCAGAGAGAGAGAGAGAGAGAGCGGCAGTGAAAGAAGAAGCCGATGGAGGATGAAGCGGGGGCGAGGGGAGGCTGGAAGAGTACGGAAAAAGGAGTAGTACGAGGAGGAGGAGGAGAAGCGGGCGCGCGTCCGAGGGAGAGAGAGCACACGCCAGGAGCCATGGTGGGGATGCGAGCCACGCGATCGAGATTTATTTATAAGTCGAGAAGGAGGAGGAGGAGAACGAGGTAAGGAGCAAGTGAACTCGCCCGGCGCACGCCGGCTCTCTCTTCTCCCTTCGGTCTTCTCTATATACACTCGCTCCGTGTTCTCCGGTGCGTCTATCTCTCACTCGATCTCATCCACGTCCTCGGCGCTGTTGCTGCGCTGCAGTAGCCTTCTTTGAGCAGCGAGCCTTCGAGCCGTCGATCCGCTTATCTCTAGCCGCCTCGAGAGAGCCCATGGCTACACAGCCCTGTGTACAACGCAACGCTCGCGAACTCGTCGTTCATCCGCGCGGGTTGTTATAATAACCACACCGGCATGTATCGCGCACAGAACTTTCTGCTGGCGCTATACTTCCGCTGGACTCGCCGGCCTGGCTTTTGTATTAAAATTCGCGAAAAAGTTAACGCGTTACATGCACGCCCCGGGTGCGGCTGTATATGTTACAGTCCGCGCGGCTGGTACGCCGAGCGCCTATGATGGATGTATCGGGCTTTATTTCGATGGCTAAAACCCGATGGATCATTGGAATATGTTATTACGGCAACGTATAGGCAGCGACGACTAATATCTCCCGCGGAAGCAACGACTTGCCGGCGATGTGCTATATAAGCTCCGGCGCGGACACACATCGGCCGTCCGTCAATCATTTCGTGTTATTATAGAGGCTACATATACCAGAGGAACGTACACAACAGCGAGTATCTGAACCGGTGAAGAACAAGGGATCAGAGGAGGAGAAGAGGTGCGTGGCGAAAGGTAGCGCGAACGGCTCTTCCGTACACCGATCGCAGGCGCTCCGTTTCTCTATATGACCGCGGCGCCGGCTGACGTGTGTGTGTGCATGCACAGAGAGCACACGGGATATGAGTGGAACACGCGCCGATGAAAGGATGTTATTTGATTGTGATTAATAGCTCCGCCGGCGTAACAGCGCAGCACTATATACACTACGCACACAGACACCATAGCTTGGAATAGCAACAAGAAGAAGCAGAGTTTTCGCAATTTCGCGAATAAATCGCGACCGCCTGTGTTATGCGTATCGCGGTCTAGCCCCGGCAACACAGTTCTCTCTCTTTCTCTTCCCCCCAACTCCACCCCTCCTGCCTGTCTTGCTCTGCTTTATTTTTCGCCCGTTTGCGCTAGTCCGCTTCGTCGTTAAGCGCGTCCGGCTGTCGTAGGCGCTCGCCCCTTTTTCGCGAGATGAGCTCCGACGAGATAACTAGGACTTTACAAGGAGGAAAAGGATGAGGTACCCCTCCTCCCTTGTTCACCCTCGCCATGTCTCTTTCTCTTTTGCGTCTGCGTCCCTGTAGCAGGTGCCCATGGCTTTTCCGCGCAACAAAGCGCAAAGCAGCAGTAGCTTCACGTCTACTCTCCCTATACCGTCAAAGAGAAAGAGGCTGAGATGGAGGCTACTCCGGAAATCGGCGGGGAAAAAATGGCCGGACGATTGAATTACCGGCGATCGCCCCGGGGCTGAGCTAACGGGACGCCACCTGTAAAACGACGGCTCTCGATTCTTGAGCTCCCGATCCTCCTGCCGCTGCTGCTACTGCTATACTGATGCTTATGATCATTACGATGATGATGATGATGATGATACCGCCTGGAATTTCGTCCTTCCGTCCCTCGATCGCGGGTTTACGCGTGTATTCTCTTTGGGCACGTCTATCTGGCATTGATATAGCATACAATGAGATTTTATCTCGTGCGCCCGTCGGGGCTTTTTTTCTTCGCGACGCGCAGGAACACGTCGCTCTCTCTCTCTCTCTCTCTCTCTCTCTCTCTCGGCGGCAGGAGTTTAAGTGAATTATTAAACGCGTGATGCAGTCGTTGACGTAGTCGGGCCCGAGCGACACACTACTTGTGCCCCGGCTAATTTAATGTTGTTATATACGTACGCGGGCTTGTAATGAACACTTACCGACAAGCCACTGATGACTCAATGATTTCTCTTCTTCTTATTCCTCTTCTTCTTCTTTTTGCCTTTTATTTTATGTATGTTGCAATGATCATTTTGTCTCGTTATTTTTTTCCTCTCATTTCGTCAAGTTTTTTGGTGTACTCATCTTGTGACGAATAATACGTTTGTTTTTTCGTTCTCATTATTGTTGTTCCGAAAATGTGAAACACGAGAATTAAGATGTTCATTTTTATGTGCGTTTGGCAAAAGCGCCTTTATAACTTGGTATATTATAAATTTTATTTGAACGGGGGCTACCCGGAATTTAACGAGCCGCAACATCGGAGCTTAATACGATCATCGCTGGACCGCTGGGAGTATAAAGCTGCACCTGCGCGCGTGCACCGAGAACAGGTTTCGCCGAGGTTGAAGAAGCTTTTATTTGAAAATCAGCTATGACCGCAGCTGTAAAATTATAAGCCGGGCATGCCAGGGCGCGAGAGCCAAAAACACGAAGGGAATAAACGCTTTCGAGGTCGTTTGTCCCGACCGCGAGTAATCGTGAAAAACGAATGAAAAATAGAGGGGCAAAAAAAAAAACGAGATGGTCCCCTCAACAACAAATTGTTCTCCTTTTACCAGATTTCAATCCGAGACATTTTTATCGGCCCAGCCGCGTGAATAATATAACCGAACGGGAGAAGTGAAAAAAAAGCCGGCGTTTCGTATAAATAAATCGAAATCGTAGCCTCGGCAAAAGGAGCGTGCGTAATGATCGAGCATTACTCATTCATGTCGAAATATCGTCGAGCCTTTTTTCGCCGCATATTCTTATCACCGCCACACATTCATTTTTCACTTTCTCTCGCACCTCATCGTTTGCAGTGTCTCTCTCTCTCTCTCTCTGTCTTGCGCTAAAGTCCATAGAAATTTTCGAGCGCCACACGGAGAACAATCAAGAAACAAAAACACACCTGCTTAGACACTAGCCCCTATACCCGTGGTTTCCACGCCGTACATGGGAGCAGTCCGTAAAGTCAGGTTGTTTGACTTGGCCAAAATCATCGTAATTATCAGGTTGGCAAGGGAGATGAGCTTAGCGTGTGGTGAAGGATGAACTTTCCATAATCGAGGGAGAGCAAACAGAGAGAACCTCCCACTTGAGCCGAGGGCGCTTGCGCGTGCTTTTGCGCCGAGGCAAACAAAGAGAGGCGCCCACGCCAAGAGAGAGATAGAGAGAAAGAGAGTACATATCGCAGCTATAGAGACGCGTGGGTGCCCCCTGCGGGAGGTTGGATATATCGCTGCTCTCTGCTTCGTACGCGAGAGAGACCGAGGGAGAAAGAGGGAGAGAGGCGAGCCGCGACGGGAGGAGCCTGCGCTGTCCAATCCTCACCGAGAGAGGCCCGCGGCGCTCTCCGACTCCCCCTCGACCCGCGGCCGACTCTCTTACTCCTCTCTCGTACTCTCTCTAGATTGACCTCTGACCTCGCTGACACATACGTATGTACGTACGTTGGAATAACTTTTTTTAGATCTATCGCTCGGAAGCAGTGTGCTCTCGACTTGGAAATAAAAGCGACGGGGGTTACGAAACGATGGTGCGAGCGCCCGTGTTCTGACGGTAGCGCTTCAGGAGGGCGGGATGGTAGCAAAGGGGAATTATGTGGAATTGTATTCTAATTATAGCATTTTATTTTGCTAATCTCTCGAAATCTATAAAACCATTAAAAAATCGCTAATTTCCTGCTGAAACGAGCGGCTCTTGCGCAATGTTACCACGCCTTTTCACTGGCTCTCCTCTTTTTTTCTCTCTCTATTTTTTTTTCGTTTGTCCCCCTCGCTCTTTTGCTCCAACACTGCCCTCCCACCGTTAGCTTCTCTCTTTGGCAGCTTTTCTCTCTCTCTGTCTGTCTCTCTTTTTTTTTTCTAAGCACTGGATTTGCACAAGTGCGCTAGTGTGTGTTTATGAGTTCATTGCTTCAAGGCTGTGCAACGAGGCTCGCGATGCTTTGTTATGTGGACAGTTTGATTCGACCGTGAGATTTTAGCTTTTTTTTCCTCTCTTTTTTTTTCGTATTAATGAAGCGGATTCGTATCTCATCGCGTATACGATTGTATTGTGAACGAAGAAGCCAATAGCGTGGAATTGTTTTATTTTGCCTCTCGTTTCGCCATTTCGAGACAGGCCGTGGCGGGCGCGAGTTCAAATGAAAGTTAAGTAAATCGAGAATTTTAGTCGAGATTTTAATTATTCAATAACTCGCGCACGTATGATTAACAAAAAAATTAAAAAGAAACGCGTGAACGGGGAAGAAAACGAGCCGCGGCTTGCGTGGTCGACGGGAGAAAGAACGGGAGCGCCATAAAGGGTATAAAGCGTACTGGAGGGAGTCAGAGACTCTTTGTGTCCGCGAGTGTATCTAGGGCCGGCGAACGGTAACGCACCAGCTAGTGAGAGATATATCCGCGCGCCGACGGGGAAAATCTCGCGTGTTCCGTGGGGGGGAGGGGAGAAGCTTCGGAGCAGAGGAGGGACCGAAATGGCGGCCGTCGAGGCGAGGCCAGGCGTGACACTTTGCCCGCATGACGTCACACAGTACTAGCGTACATACGCACATATACGCACAAGCTGACCCGAGCGCGGGCGGCGCACGCGGCTCTCTTTTCCCCGCGAGCGAGCGCCTAATTTACACTCGCTCTTACACACATACACACACTCCTTTATCTCTCGAAATGCGAACAAGGGAAGACTTTACGGAACTCGAGTGCATTAGCTCGGAAACATTAGCATAGGAGCTGCGTGGCGACAGAAAAAAAAGGGATAATTATAATGGAAAGAGAGGGAGAGAGAGACGGCGAACGAAATTAATTCAGCCGGCTAGTCTTTCTTTTCTCTCCCACCCCCACCCCTCTGCACGCTTTCGTGCGAGCGCTCGTTGTCAAATTTATGTGCAAAGTAGCGGTCGAGTTTACATATTTATTATGTGCCCCGAGAGCCATTGTGACTTATTATATGAATTTGCTTTAGAGAATTGACGTTTTCGGGTATAGAATTGTTTTTTATTAGAGTTCGAGAGAGAGAAAATAAGGACGGAGACATAAATATTTATCAACGTTTTACGCATATTGACTTTTGAAATTTTCGACGGAATCGACGTGTTTAGCGGCTAAAGCAATAGCCGAATGCATATTTTATCGGCTTTATATACACGTACGAATTCAATCGCGCGTCTGTAGATTCGAATAAATAAATCATCGGTTCCAGAGAGCAGAAGCAGAAAAATACACGGCTGAAATTGCAGGCTTACCAACATTAGACATTAAAATTGCACTTTATAGTCTGGAGTCGCACGTTCAATCAAAATAAAAAAAAAACACACTTGGCAGGGAGGGGCCCCAGTTGTTTTTGATCGCTCGTTTTTTTTCTGGGAATCCGAAGGGTCGCGATAATGGGAGGCGAGGAAGAAAAGCCCGCTCTCGTGTAATATCGTTCCACTTGCTTGTCCGAGGAGCGATTGGGTAATTGCGTGCAGCTCGCGATATGTATTAAAAACGTGTCGAAGGGAGAGCGGGTGGGAAGGGCGGAGGGGAAATACGGGCGGCCCCGAGGAGGCTCAAGGTGAATTCCGGGCCACAGGTGCGCCCAGGGGGCCGCGGACGCGTGAGAATGCGACGGACAGGTGCCTCGTACGCCCCCGTCGGCCCTCATTGCCCCTCTCTCTCTCTCTCTTTGATCGTTTATTTTCTCTCTTTCTGTCACTGGACTCTGCTGTTTCTCCCTCTCTCTTTCTCTCGCTTCTCTTGTCTTTGCTTTAGCTGGGCTTGATTATCTATACGGCAAGTCAAGTGCACGTTGCAGCGACTACTATACGTGTATTGTTACGAACAGAGTTTACGACAGACGCACGAGCTTAACTAAAGCGGCCTATAGGGATAATTTCAGGCTACCGTTCGCTCCAAATGAGATTGAACGCTTGGAAATTGGTGTATGACTAACGCCTTTCCGCGTATTTGCTCGTTTTTACAGATTAGATCAAATTACCGGGGTTTGTCCATAGTGATATAATTATACAATTTGAAATAAAAGTTTAACTTTTGTTTTTCCTTCTTTTTCGAAAATCGCTCGAAAAATACACGTTTAATTCAAAAATGTATTTTTATTCGCTAGCACTTATTCTCGTTACAATAAATGTAATGATTATATTTTTTAAAGTTTTCACTCTCTTTCGCGGCACAATGAGACCGCTCGACCTAACAGCAGATGTGCACATTAAAATGTAGGAAGAATAAATTATAACGTTTTACCTTTCGTATATGCGCATATAATATACTTCGCAATAAGTAGTCCTTCGCGAGCACTTTAATATGACGCAACAGTCAAAAGCGCCGTAACCCACATCCCCCTCAGCGAAACGAGACACCCGCAAATCATTAACTCCCACGCTTTAAAAAAAAAAATAAAAAAAATCAACCTCAAGCTCAGTCCCTACCTAAGACCAAAACAAAAAGAAGAAGCAGCCCGGTCAATGAAAAGCCCGAAGCGACGGGTAGAAAACTTATCAGGGCAGCGATGCAGGATTAACATGCCCGCGAGTGCGAATGAGCGTTGAGAAACAAAAGATCGCGTTCTAGATTCTCTCCTCCGAAATGAAAGTCGCCGGGAGCTTGATAGAGCCCCACGTCTAATTAAATCGGAGGAAAAGCGTAGGTGGACGGGTGGAGGAGGGTAGCGAGGTCCGTGGCGATCACTCAAGCTAAACTCGACTCCTCTCTCTCTCCCCCTCGGCGTATAACAAAGAGAATTTGCTTCGATCTTGCTCCTACAAGGGGATGTCGTCTGTGTACGCACAGAGGAGGCGGGTGACTGTTGACCCGAGTGTCGCGCGCGTTAACTCGCGACTAATTAAAAGCCCCTCGGGCTTGCCTCGGGCTAGAGCTTCCTCCTGCCGAGGATCTATATACTCGGGCGCGTCTCCTGATCCGCGTGTTTGCCCGTCGACTTAATTATAAAGCGCCGAGCGCGATCGAAGCCGACAAGAGCTGGGAGAGATATAGAGGGGGATCCGGAGATGGGCCAAACACGCGCTGGCAGAGCCCCGCGGGCGGTCACGCGGCGCGAAAGCGGATCATCCGCTAAACGCCTCCGAGACCGCGGGGCGCGAGAGGGAGGAAGCTTCCTCTTCCCCTCTCAGCTCGCTCGCGCCTTATACTCCTCTTTTGTTATTGCCTTTTTTTCTTCGGATTTGCCGCTCTTGACGCTGAGCCGCCCAAGGCCATTTAGCCAGCACTTGGCTTTTTTTGTGCTTCTCCTTTGCCTTTTTAATTTAATGCAGTTTTCGTGCTCGTGGCTTATGTATACATATATACACGCGGTGTTGTGTTCACGCTGCGAGTGAGCGCCCTCATGTTTTTCAATGAAAATTTTCCCTCGTGGGGTTCATCGAGGGGCACGAAGTAGGGGGAGAGAGAGAGACAGTGCGCGCTCTGTGACACGTTGGCTTTTGCTTTGTCGTTATCGGCTCAGATTGGCGAGGTGTTCTTTTATTCCGCGCCGCTGTTGTTTTCCTTTTCTGTGTTTTTTTATTCTTTTCAAAGAAAATATTGGCTTGATTTTGTCGCGCGATAATAGGCAATCAGGCTAAGCGCTTGGGAGAGCTGTTGAATAAGTTATTCGCGATTAAAAGTAACGCCACGACCGCGGCGTCGGCGATAAAAATCAATTATTTATGCAGCACGTGGATAATACAAAGCCCCACCGGCCTGTGCGTATCGCACTCTGTGTGCGTGTCGCATGTATACATGTACAACATTCAACAAGCGCCAGGGCGAAAACTCGATTTTAAAGCTTTTTACACCGAAACAAAGAAATTATTCAGAGCCAATAAAAAAAAGAAGAAAAGAGCGAAAGAGAGGAGGGGGTAAGGGAACGAAAATTACACTCTCGACG
This sequence comes from Anagyrus pseudococci, assembly GCA_030522585.1. Taxonomy (NCBI): domain Eukaryota; kingdom Metazoa; phylum Arthropoda; class Insecta; order Hymenoptera; family Encyrtidae; genus Anagyrus; species Anagyrus pseudococci. The sequence goes on along the minus strand of JAPYYQ010001045.1, from coordinate 26,294 downwards.
CTCTAGCGATTCACCGTCGAAAAATTCCGTTTGCGGAGAAGATGGGTGCGGGCAGAGCGAGGGGGGAGGGGAGGGCGGAGGTTACGGGAGGAAGGACAGGTCTAACCGAACACAAAGAATCACAGAGTACCTTCGTGGCGGCAACTCGAAACTACGTCAGACTGGGGGAGGAGGGAGGGCTGGTATACAGAGGGGAGTAAAGCAGCGAAGCGCTGAAAATCGGTTAAAAATCCCGGAGTGCCGTGGCGCGGCGGTGGACGCGCACATAATATACGCACACGCAGCTCGGCTCATGTGTAGCGGCACGGCAACGACTTTTTCGACGAGGTCGGCTTATTCCTCTACACACGCAGACACAGAGGCTCTCCCTGGCGTATGTAGTCTCTCTCTCTCTCTCTCTCTCTCTCTCTCTCTCTCTCTCTCTCGGCGGCGGCGGAGTGACGCTCCTGGCACACAGAGAAACTGCTCGGCCCAACAGTAAGAGAGGGAGAGGGGGAGAAGTCGCGCGGGCGCGCAGCGAAGCGTGATTCCACCTCGCGCTGCTCTCTCCCTCGCGTGACCCCGGCGTGCAAGCCCCGAACAGCATAGCGGCAGCGCGCTTCTGCTCTCTCTCTCTCTCTCTCTCTCTCTCTCTCTCCCTCTCTCTGCTCCTCTTTGACACCGCCTCTGTCTTCTTACCTTGCGAAATGTGTCCCTAAGCTCCGCAGCTATGCGCGCAAGCTCTCCTCTACATCTCGCTCTTTCTCTATCGATCGCTTAGCTCGATAACTGCGAGCTTGCCATATATCTCCTGGCAGTTGCTATTCACAACGAATAAATTACACGAATTCCAAAGGATAGAGGAGGGATAGGGAGGGGAGGCCACGAAAATATCGTATGGAAATTTAGCGTGGGAATGCGCGACCGTGTGTGGCGAGATCGGCTTTTATGTGGGCTTACAAATTGCTGGCTTTAACGAAAAAAAGGCCCTGGCCGGTTCTGAGGCTGCCGATAATCGAGCTCTCGACAATAATGCACCCCGCGACGACGTTTTGGGTTTTTGTTTGTTTTTTATTCTAATGGTTTTATTTTAACTAATGGCTTTTATTGCAAGTTCAATAGGTTAGAGGCAAATGTTCTGCTCAACTTACATATGCATACAGCAAAGCCTACATAGAAAATTTAAAAGTTTAAGCTATTGATAGGAGGAGGAAAAATTACTGTTCAGATCAATGACATAATTGAAGCGATAAGAATTGACGATATTATAGAGGGAGATAGTCGAAGCACGATACGATAAGCATTTTCAGCAAGCCTCTCGCCGACATTGAGAGCTCCCCCGACACATCCACGTGTACACAGACGTCAGCGAGAACGAAAGAGGGAGAGAGGGAGATCCTTAGAGCCTCATCATCATCATCAGGGACTTACGTAAGGAATTTCGAGTACACAGAGAAGCGAGGCCGCCGACGCGACACGGAGCACACACGCTCACACAGTTAAACCCCAGACAGAGCGTAAGAGAGGCGAGAGGAAGGGACGCGCGGAGAGTCGGGCCTCGTCGAGGTGTGCTCATGTAGATAAGCTCCGTTAATGACCGGACGCGCGCTCAGCCAGCCAGAACTTTGCGAACTCCCGGCGCTCTCTGGAGAGAGAGAGAGAGAGAGAGAGAGAGCCTCGCCTCTACGTATATAACCTCGCTCTCCTATTTTACCTTCACCCGCGTCGTCACCGCCGGCACACACCGGAGAGCGCCAAAGACGAGCAGCTCTCTTGTTCTCGGAGTCTACTCTCGCGCACATAGCTGGAGACGCACCCTCTTTCATCGCTGTATACATGTGTGCACGAATCTCCTGGCTCAAGCTCACTTTCTTGAAGAAGCTTTTTTTTCGTGAGCTTAGCGCTCTTTGCCACCGCGAAAGACTGATGGATTTGTGTGTATCATTGTATACACGCTGGAGACGAGTCTTTGTTCTTTCGGCAACCAACCACTCTTACCTTACGTTCTACCGATTCTTTCGCGATTCGGATTATAAATTGGAATCAAGAGTTTTCGGTGTTGCGAGCACGGGAGCTTTTCGAGCGCGCATAAGAGGGCGGAGTGTAGGGGAAGCTCTGGGAAGGGCTCTCGTGCTTTGTCGGCGTTTTTCGGCGATTTCGCACGCAGATACGCGGGACAAAAGAGACGAGAAGCTAGCCTCTGCAGAGAAACGGGCGCGCGCGGGCGTTATAGCGGCCTGCAACGCGCGTCTCTTTCTCTCTCACTCTCTTTTTCCGTGTGTCCGTGTGTCTGGGTGCGTATATATTCATATACTTGCGCTGCTGCGAAACTGGGGAAGGTGTATATTTTTCTGGGCTCTCTCAAATTGCTTCATGCCTCGCTAGTTTCACCGCTCACCTATACGCACTCGCGCTCTCGCACGCGTATATACCCACACAGAGACTTGCGCGCGCAAGCCTCTCGAGCCCGTAGCGTTTTATATCCACACGTGCAATTTACCACTGTCTGATTCCCGGCAGCTCTTTTATTTTTCATTCTCCTCCTCCTCCTTTTGGCTTGTCTTTTTCTCTCTCGCTTGCCTCCATATCTCGGCATATAGAGCAACGCCTCGTTTTCGCGCAGGAAAATCCACGGGCGCTCTCGATTTTTCATTCAGCCAAGCGCAATTGCCGTGATATGTGCATGCACGAGGCAAGGGGGGGCTGGGGCCGAGGAGAAGAGTGAATTAGCCCGATTTACCGTACAACACCGGGCTACCGCGCCCGCGTGTGTACATGTTTGTTCTGCGCCTACTTCGATTATTATGAGCACACGCCGATCGCCAGTTGTTATTAGCATTAATAAAGGATACTAATGGGCCTGACGAAAGGCCCCCACGTCGTTTTCGAGACTGGTTGGAAGCATAGAAACTCGCCTTTTTTTATCTCATTTTCCTTTTCTCAAGCTCACACCCATTATGCTAACATCGCTACGGCCCATGCGCATTAGCATATACGCGCACACGCGGACTCGGTCATTAGTATAATCTGACAAATGTAATGGCTTTTTCCGTGCGCCTGAAAAATGTCATTGCGATTTCGGTAGGTATTGAGGAAATACACGCGAGAGCGCATACGCACGACTACTACGTTGCGATATGTACGCGCCGAATGACAAAATAAAAATGCATAACCCAGACGTGTATGTATCGCGCACGTATCTGCGCGGTGTAACGAGCAACAAACGGCTTCTCGAGAAGGACAGTCGAAGGAAAAAAAATGCTCAGCCCGATTTTCCAGGTTATATTGGCAATCGGCATAACGCGCTGGAGAGCGAGAAAGAGAGATTGCAAGCGATAGAGCGCAATAGTGACGCGGACTCGAGGTAAAAACAACGTACGCGCTGGGCGTCGTTAGCCTCGTGGGCAATTTGAACAGGGGACATACACACGACGACAAAGACAATGTCTCTCGCTGCGCAAGGGAGAGGTGCGTTTGGGGGGATAGGCACATCGGGATCCGGGCCAGCGGGCGGGGAAGGTCATCAGAACGCGTCGTAGCTGTGGAAAGCGATCGCAAGAGGAGGCTTCTCCACGGCTTGCACAAGCACACTCTGCGACTTTTCTGCAACTGCAGAGCCATTGCCACACACGACCGAGCGGCTCCTGCGAAATTTTAGTTGCGCCTCTGGCAGCCCACCCCCTCCTCCTTACATTTAAAATTTTCGAATTCTAGCTTTTACGATCTTGCGAGAGGCTCGTTAAAAAAGAAAAAATTGCAAGTATATCGATGACTATGGTCGTTTTTACGGCCGATCCTAGCCAGACACGTGCGTCTGCGGTTTCGCTTGGTTTCTTTTTTATTTTCAGATATCTTCGGGTTAATTAAGTGGATTTTAATGGGCTGTGGTCAGGCTCAACGCGATATGTCTGGTGAATTTTTTTTTTTTTGCCAGATGTTTAAATAAGTATAACGTAAGCGAGAAATTTTGTTGAATCTATAAATATAGAAGCGGGCAGTAACATTTACATCGCTTTCATATAATTTTTATCTTTTAATAGACAGCGCGCATCTCGGGTATAGCGAAAGGAAGAGAACAAACAAAAAACCCGACCCATAGCCTAGCCTCATAATTATTTTCTCATTAATGACGCAAGCGCTTCGGAAAACAATGTTTTATTTTTCTTTCGTTTTTTTTTTTGCACAATCGGAAAAATAAAATGTAATCGAAAAATCTCGACGACTCGTACGGGGGGTAGGGAGCATAAAAATAAAAGAAAAGCTTCAGGCAACGGCGTAGAGCGCGGGACAGTAGTCGACCGGTTGGTCTATACGTATTAATTAGCCTCGGCCGATCGGCAGTTAGGTGGCCGGTCGCTCTCGCGTTTTCCGCTAATTAAGAAAAAGCCCGAGGATCGATCTCGGCAGCCGCGGCAGGGCTTTCTTCGTTAGCAAAACCTATATATCGGGCGCGGTCGCGTGCCTCCGCGTACGACTCAATTAACGCGCTGAAATACGCTCTGGCGACTTGGGCGCGCAGGCATTCCGATTAGTCGCCTGGCGCCCCGAGCAAAGAATGAGCCGCCGCAGCTAGAGAGAATTAGAGAAACGAGTATATCGACGAGACTCGCGAGAGAAAGAGCCGTGTCCCTTGGCAAAAAGAGGAAATTTAATAAAATAGGAGAACCAGCCTCTGGAAGATAAAAAGGAGTTGTTGGTTATACACAGAGAGCCGGAAAGGAGCTTCGCTGCAGAAAGAGAGATATAACACACGCATGGGGCGCAGTATAGTAGTCCAGAAGGGCGCTCGGTGAATGGGAATCGAAGCGATACGGCGCCTGGGTGTAAAAGGCCTCTCTCGGACAGGGTGTAGGCGTGTGCTACCCAGGCCCTATCGCCTATCGCAGAGAGTTCCTTTCCTTTGGTCATATTGTGCGCACCGGACTGCACCGGCTAGCTACAAATGTTTTCTTTTGTACGTACACACGAGCATTCTCGTTCTTTCTCTTTCTCGGGGATATATATCGGACGAGAGTTGAGCCGAGCGATTTACGATTCTATTATACATCGAGCTGGCTCTCCTCCTTGCCGTATTCCCTATACGTAACAGCATCTCTTCTTATACATCCGAGGCTTTCGATTTTACGCCTCGTAATCGTTGATTTAGTGCGCCTCGGCCACTGGTTGATATACAAGAAACGCGTTCTTCTTTTTTTCTCTCTCTCTCTTTCCATCTGCTAACGGCGCTGACGTGTTCTCAACTGATGAGATCCGCGGTTCGATGATAAGGTATAGGCCCCCAGATGATCGTTGGATACTTTACACCTGCGCTAAAGAGTCGAGTGCTTTGAGGATGTTTGAAAGCGTGTATATAGTAATCTCTTGGGATAAAACCATCGAGTAGTCGTACACGCAGGACTCATATCTCCTGGGCGTTATCCAAGAATAAAACTACAATAAGATTACGATACACGAGTCGAAAGGACTATGAGGCGCGTGGATTCTCGGTTTCCTGCAATTCGCATCGGGACTGCGATAGACGGGGGGAGGGGGGCTGAAAAGAGAGTACATCAGTAGCAGTATGGCCCGGCTCGCGCGTCCGTCATTTCCGCTCTCCTTCGGGCCCTTCCTCGTTTCCCGAGAGCAAGTCGTTCTCGCATCCGCGACTATAGCCAGCATCCGCGCTCCCTCGCTTCCGCGCCCGCGTACACCTTGGTATTATTCTAATAATAATTTGCTCTCTCTCTTACCAGCCGGACCACCCTTTTTCCTCCCTTTTCCAATGAGCTACATCTCCCTTTCCAGCTGGCCAGAACTCACTTTTGCTGCAGCGTTGATTTTTCCGGCCTCTCCCACCCTGGAGCGGGAAGTATAAATCTCTTGCTTCTTGCGAAGAGAGAAAGAGATCGGATGATGCTCTCGGGAGGGAGAGGGAATGGCGGATTTCAAGTTCGCCTCGGGGTGTCGGGGCCTGCGATCGGAAATGACCGAACGCGCGCGGCCGGCTAACTTTCCTTTGGTTATTAGCTCGTTTGACGCTTTATATACGTCGTCCATATTACCCTCTCTCGGAGCTATAATGCCCGCCGCCACCGCCGCAGCAGAGACTAATAGATATATAGTCGATGCGGCCACAGCGGAAATTGCGCGTCTCTCTCTCTCTCTCTCTATATGCGCGCATGTGAGCTTGAAAAGCAAAGTTAATAACAATGCGTGTACTAACGGCCGCGATATCGACTACACACGCGCGCATGTGTGTACTGTGTACAGACAGGGCAACGGATTTCTAAAAAAGAAACGTCGAAAAGCGAGCCGGCCTGTGTGTGCGCGCGTATACAAACGTATGTAGATGTGCAGCGAGAGTCGCGGGCGCATACAGGCCAAGCGTATCGCGTAACCTTAAGGTTTCATTGAAAAATGAGTTTCCCCGCCGCACTCGCGCAATTTATGAATCAGCCTGAGCACGCGCGCGCGCAATACACACACGTATCACACTAACGTGCTGCTCCCCCTCTCTCTCAACCCCCCTTCCTCAGCTCTAGCCGCAGTTATGAATTGAGCAAATACGCGCGAGCGAGCAAAGTTAGTATCTCTGGCCGGTGAGGTGAGCGCGCGCGCGAAAAACCGCGCCTGGATGAGGAAACCGCGGACGCGCGGCGGAGGGAAGAGCTTCTTCAACGCATGCGCGCAAAGACAATTGCGTGGTATACGCTCACTGTGCACGCGTGTCTGTGTATACGTGCGCCGGCCGTTTCATTAATTAAACTGATAGGAGGAGGAGGGGCAAGACGAGAGAGAGAGAGATGCACCTCGGCAAGCTAGGAGCCGCTGAATGGCGCAGCGGAAGCGCTACGTAACCCGCTCTTCCTTTCGGCCTCTCCCATTCACGCGAGCGCGGGACTTTCGCGCTCTCCAGCGGGGGGTACGGGCGCGTATGTATATACGTAGACGTTATATAGGTATTGCTGGCGCGCGCGCACACGCGGTTTTGCGAAAGACGCAGCTGGAGAGCTATAAGCACATGGGACCGCGAGAGCGCTGATTGACGACGTCGCGCACCGAGGAGCCTTGTTATTATTTCAGGCGAATTATCGTCTTTCCCGATCACTCCTACCCCGCCTATATATATCTTGGCGTTCGTGTGCCCGTGTACACGTGCGCGTTATTGCGGCGAAACTTACGTGTGGCCAGTCTCGCGGATCCCGTATATCTACAGCTTTTTCGCTTCTACCCTTTCCTCTCGTTTTCCGCATTTTGATAAACGCCGATAATTTTTGTTTGACGGGCAGCTATAAATAAGCGCGCGGTGGCGCGAAAGTAGTGATTTTCCTTATTAAACAATTGCCATCGATTATCTGCATGGACATTTTGATATCTGCAGCCTGTGTACGCAACATACGCACCCTGTATCTTTCTATTTCTTCTCGGGTTCGATTTGAAAAAAAAACAATGTATCTCGCACCGATCGAGAGTCCCTCAGCTGCGATGTATAATTTTTGCAATCGACTCGCAACATCGTCTCGAGTCTCTGTATGCCAGCTGTAATCATTTTCTACAACCAGCCATATACAGTACTTCAATAAGCAGCAGCAGCTCAAACACGCATAGACAGGGATACCGTTAAGAAAGTGCGCTAATCGCAAATCAGTATACAACGCAGCGCTTACCTTCCTGCAATAATCAATATATCAATTAATCGCAAATTTAATAAGCCAATGCACAACGGAACCGCTGCAGACTCACCTAATTCCCCATCGGCTCGGACTAAGCCTGCTGTACGGAATCGTCCGAGAGCGCGTAACCATAGCGCCCGAGTTTCCGGCAAAAAGGTACATCGTTCTACTCGTCGTGCGGAACCGTATTAAAGAGCCTTCCATTGAACGCTCGAAACGAGCGCGCTGCTCCTCGACGGCCGCAGTAGTAGCGTAAAAAGAGCCCGAGTCCATTCAGACGAACGCGAGATGAGGAGGAGGGGGTGGAAGGGGCGAGCTCTCGAGAGCTGGGGGGGGGGGAGAGAAAGGCCCCGAGGCCGAGAAATCGCATCTTATCGCACCTGACTCTAAAGCGGACAGCAGATCGCAGGCAGGGGATAGCGGAAGCGGCGCTTCTAGCCCTATACTGCGCACCTATATAAGAGGCCGCATGCACACCGGATGTCGTGGCGGTAGCGGCGCATGCACAGCAGTTTGCTGAGCACGAGTGGAAGAGAGAGAGAGAGAGAGAAAGGAAGTGACGCGCTATTCCTCTCTTTCTCATCCGATCGTTGTTGCTATACTCTGGGGTCTCTCTCGCTCGCAGGAGCCGTATTCATCCTCCGGGCGTGCGCGCACGGGGATCCCCCTACGCACCATACACGCACACAGACAGACACAAGGGAGAGCGAACAGCCACCGCGCGCGCGAGTTTTACGCGTTCTCACGCTCTCCTCCCATTCTCACCCTCTCCTCCTTGTTCTTCTCCTCCTCCCTCGGCCCTCTACTGTTCACCTCATTCTTCTCCTCCTCCTCCTTCTCCTGTTCCTTCTTCTCTTCATCGTCCTTTCTTACCGCTTCTCTCCCTCTTTATCTTGCCGTTCTTGTTCCCCCGCTCTTCCCTGCGCTCCCGACTTAGTGTGCGTGCGAGCTCCGTTTCGCTACCGCGAGACGAGAGCAGTCCTCTGCACTCCCGGGTAGAGTACAGCGTATCCTTTCTTTCCAGGGCCACTCTTCATTACTTTAATGCCGCCCCTGTCTCCCAGTCGTTATATGCACTTTACTGCCTGTACTATCTACCCCCTTCATCCCTCTGCTCGCCAAGCAAGTTTTAAATGTTCTGAAGTTTAGGATCGCAAGTACCCTGTATTCCAACCATCTTACCTCTACCTACATGTTCCCAAAACCTTGGCGTTAATTACGTTCGACATTAATTTTCTTAAAAATAACCGCTACCAAATTTCTTATTACGATTGCGCGAAACAATGACGGTATACATCTGCTTCTATCCCTATTTTGTACAGTCCACATCGCGGCAATAGCTGCAGACTCTCAGTGGCGGTGCTAAATTATAATTGCAAAGCGTACAAGTGAAGCGAGAGAGAGAGAGAGAGAGTATAGTCTGGCGATGGTCGATAGGTCTACGTATATACCCCGGACAGCTCTCGGCCGGATCGTCCGCGTACACGTGTATCCAGGTTGTATCTCTCGCGCGGTGCATATACGCCGATAGTCCGCACGCCAGGCGCGCTCTCTCGCGCCCGGCTCTCTTTCTCTCTATCGGAGAACAGCAGCAGGAGCAGCAACAGCAGCCCGCAACGGTCGGTGCTGTGCTTCCTAGTCGTAATAAATACCGGGGGGGAAAAAAGTCCGGCAAAAACCTGCCCGGCCTCGGGCGAATCTCCGCAGCGAGCTCTACACTCCCTTCCCCTGCCAACTCGGACGTGCGCGCGCGCGCGCCCGAGCGGCAGAGAGAGAAAGAGAGAGTGGAGATACCACCTGTGGATCGGGCCTTATTATACGCATGGCAGTGCGTGTGCGCCGCCGCGGCCGCAGCTCTCTTGGCCCTTTTTTATCCGCGCCGCTGCCGTCGCTGCCTCGGCTATCCTCCTCCTCGCTTTCTCGTGTTAATGGGCTCGTCTTCTTCCTTTTTCGCTTAATTCCCTCCGAGAGCCGCTCACCTCCTCCTCCACCACCTCGCCCTTGCTGCCTGCAGGAGCAGCGCAGCACCGATGTTAAGTATATACCTCAGCGAAGAGACTCTCCTCGCTGCTCCGCGCATTATGAGCTCTCGGCTCTCCTGCTTTGTCCTCCTAGGGACTCTATATACGCGCCGCACCCCTCCCCCTCTGCGTGGACGCATATATCGCGGCTACTCTTTCTCTTCTTCCCTATACTCTTCTCCCTTATCTTATCTTGTCTCTTCTTGTATAATGTGGGTGTCTGCGTGGCTATCTGCTCTAGGGCGTAAGCAAATGCCCTATCGCACGGCGATTCAGCTTGGAAGAGAGAGAGGGAGCTTTATGTCGACCATTAGGTCGTTCCTCGAGCGACTGGCAGCTTTTTGACTGGCCATGCATTTACCGGGGGGTAATAGAGAAATTATACGGTAGCGAGAATGAGGGTAGAGGGGGGTGGTACTGGTAGCTGCTGCACGTCGCGCTCGGCAATTGATTGTCGGACACATTTTGAAGGGATAAGCCCCCCTCTCTCTCTCTTTCCGAGATAGGTCGTTATTTCGCGAGTTGCGATAACTGAAAATTAAAGTAACATTATTGCCAAGGAAAATGACTCCCCCCTCTCTCTCTCTCTTTCTCTCTCGTAAGGATATATCTCGTTCATTTTCTTATTTCCTTCGTTTTTATCCTCTCTGTCTCTTTTTCGTCGCAGCCGGCGCACCGAATACGCACAAGCGAGAGAGAGAGAGAGAGAGAGGCTCCCGCAAGTTGCACTTGTGTGGGAACGGCGCGCTCTGAATCAGGTTTTGTTTACGCGCTCGAGCTACACCGGCTACCGTCGTCGTAACACACAAAGTTTAATGATTATCTGTCCTCGAATCTTCCTTTTTCCCGCCTCCCTTTGCTCTCTTCGTCCCTTCGACTCTCTTCTTTTTTAGCATTGCGCCTGATTATATACATGTGAGAATCAATTTAGTCGCGGGGCTTATGAGATCGGTTCTCTCTCTATACTGCTTCCTTAAAAATCATCCCTGACGATCGGGGTATTTTACCGAGCGCGAGATGTATATTCAAAGCTTCATAATGTAGATCCACCGTCCGCGAGATGTATCTCGATAACCATCAAGCGTGTCAGCTCCTCTTGAATTATTCATTTTCGAAATTCGCACGCCCTCCAGTTTTATAAAAACCTGGAAATAAAAAAAAAATACGAGAAATCGGCAAAGACGCATTTTTATCCCATCAGAGACGTATGCCCAAAGAGCAGAAAAAAAGTCAAGCTGAATGAATCGCGAGAGTATATAGTAGAGCAGTCGTCGGCTTCGAACGGCTCAATCGTCCGGTCACGAATGAACGAGAGCTCTCCTCTGGTCGTCAGCAGCGAGAAGGAGTATAGAGCGGAAAGGAGAGGGAGATATACAGTATATATCTCCGTCCGGCTGGTCGTGTAAAAAGCGCCGGGCGGGGTGGAGAGGGGGGGGGCGGAGAGGCTGGAAGGAGTGCGCGAGCGAGCGAGCGGCTGGTGCTTCATTCATAAAACGAATCTCCTCCTGCTCTCGCTCCCTCTCTCGAGATAGCTGGCTCTGGTCGAGGCCACGCGTGTCGCTCCCACTCCGCGACTGCACCACCAGCAGCAGCATCAGCGCCGCGCGGTATATAACTCGTCTCGAGGCGAGGCTTACTCCTGAGCCAGGCCAGGCTCTGAATCGCGGCCGCTCCTCCCGGGAGCACTCGACTCCCACCGCCGACCTGGAGGCGCTCCCCTCCCCTCCTGTGCACACACATACATATACGAGAGCTGGGCTTGCGCGCGTAATGAGCCACTGCGAGCTATGCTTCGACTGCTCCTCCTCGTCATCGGTAGCCACTCGCTCCGAACGTCGTCGAGCGTTTCTTTCTCTCTTGTTCTTCGCCAAGACCAGCCTACTCTTTACTCGTTCAATTCCCTAATAGGCCAATTGATCCTATATACAGTGCTTTCGCTTAGTCCGAGAGCTTTAGCTCCCTAATTTTGCCTAAGCCTGGCATATAGCGCGTGACTCTTGAGATTTTTTGCTTCGAGATCCGTATTGAACATAGTTGCGGAGAGCGGCAAGGTCGAATCGGTCGCTATACACTGCCGATCCATGAATGAAACGCGGCAAAACCGTTATGATACATTATATACAGACGTCAGCTAATCGATATACGCTCGAGGCGAAAGCGCGTGTCATCGGCTGCCGGTACGCGTCGTCCCGTTCATTAATCGGCGCACGGCAGGAGAGCTGCTGGAATACATCTGAAAGAAAACGAGCGAGAGGAGAGGTGCGGGCTCGATAGCGCCGAGAGAGAAGGGAGTATAAAACAGCGGCGGAGAAGAATCTCTGCGGCGGGGCAGCAGCCGTAATACGCGCTCGCTCTCCGGCGCGGAAAGAGAGTGAGAAAGAGAGAATGAGAAGGAGCGAGAGACAGAGGCAAAGAGTCTCGGGAGCAGCGGCGCGTGGTGTGTGTATTTTCGGCCTCGGCGTCGAGGCACGTACACGCGCGCGCCGGGGCCCATTCAGTAAAGCGCTCTCCGCGTCGCGGTAAGGATCGGGAGCAGGCGCAGAGAAAGAGAGGCCCGCTCCTCCCGCCGCCGCGCGCTTACGCGTCCTTATCGCCGCTCCCGTGCCCGCGGGGCCTTACCCCGCTCGTCCGCCTCCTCCTCCGTCGGGCTTCCCTGCCCCTGAGCGGAGAGCGAGCTCCCCTTGCCGATCGCCCCGCGCTGCTCTCCCGGTGGCGCGCGCTCGCTCGGTGCAGCGCACGCGCTATCCCCGGGCCTCACTACTCGCTCACCTGCGCGGAACGCGCGACCGTCTCTTGCGACTGGCTCACTTTTCCTGCCGCCAGGCCGTACGCTCGCACTCCACTGCTCCTGCTCCTTCTGCGGCCGCTCCTCCGTCTACATACGACTCTCCTGCCTGCAATTGCCGCGTGTGGTTTCGTTTTCGTTCGCCGAGGGACGCGCGCGCGCGCTCGCCGGAAAGTGACCGTTGGTGCTCTCTTTCTTTCTCTCTATCTCTCTTTCTCTGTCTGTGCGCGTGTGATAAGCGCCGAAGTGGGAGTCGGAGCAAGAGGAGGAGGAGAAGGAGGAGAAGGAGGGAGGCTCTCGGGGAAGGAGTATATCTGGCTTTCCCGGCCTCTCTGATATTCGGACGTCCTGCGCGTGGGCTGCAACAGAGATAGAGATATACACAAAGAAAGCCGAGTGGAGTGGTGTGTTGTGTGCCCGATGGAGAAAAGGGGCAGAGGGGCAGCACTGGTCTAACGAGGCGCTATAGCAACGCACTTTTGCGCAAGCACGCCTCTCCTTCTCCCACTGCTCTCGTCGTCTGTGCCGCGCACCCGCTCTCGCCTGGCCCCGTCCGAAGCGGCCACAGATATTCGAAAATAGCAGCCTGCGTCGCCTGGCTTTATGAATCGATAGCAAACGCATGGCGGATCACGGGGGCCGCTTCAGCGGGTCCGTTTCAGCCTGACGGCTCCGCACGGTCGACCCGACGACGCATGGAGGAGCCGAATGAGCGAGCCCGACGCCGCCGTTCATCCCTGCCCGATCGACCACGATGACTAATCGAAGATGAGGCTCGAGGGCGGATAACACTCGGCTAGTCGGATAGTCTAGCCGTCTTCGACCTATTTCCGTACCTCCCCGTACCCTCGACCCCCAGCTGATCCCCCACCCTCTGCCGAATTCGTATCAGCGACAAGGCCCTCTTGGGCTGGATTGACAATTATCGTGTATCGACATTGAACTCCGGTGTGTGATTCGGCTGTTCTGCGCCTCGCGGAGATAGCCGATTGATGAATGAATCGTGGAGCCCAGTGCAGCGCGCAGCAAAGAGAAGCACTCATGTACGTGGATTACGGAGCGGCCGAGGCAGCTCACGGCGGCATGGGAATCAAGGCCATGAAGCCCTTTGGCAGACCCAGAGGTACCCTAGGTACTGCGCTTATCTTTATTTTAGCTCTTCCCCCCTTTTTTTTAATCTTGTTATTATCACACTTGTAAAAAATAAAATACACGATTGAATTTTGAGAATTAAAAGTAAAAATAATAAATAGGTGTTTTAAAAAAAGACAAAAAAAAAAAAAAAAAAAAAAAAAAAAAAAAAAAAAAAAAAAAAAAAAAAAAAAAAAAAAAAAAAAATAAATGAAACAAAGTAAACTCACCTCGGTATGATTCAAATAGTGAAACGTAGAAAAAGGCGAAAAAAAAGGCAGACAAGACAAACGAAAAGAAACTTTGAAAAACAGCAGAGGAGCGTTGGCAAGAGCAGACAAAGAATCCATATATCCACATAACGAAAGAGCTGGGGCTTTTTGCATGCCGAACGAGCGTTACGCGACGGCCTACCTACAATACACACATACATGCGTACACACCTACACCCATACATATATACGCGGACTCATGAGGACAATTAAAACGTACGTGAAAGTCCAGCTTTTTCACGAACATACGTGTACACATGAAGCGAGAGAGTCGTGTCGAGTCGTGCCCGATAGGCGTCGAAGCGGAATACAACGTGTCGTATAAATCCCAGTCGATATGTACAGGTGCTCGTACGCCTGGGCTCTTTATGCGTGCGATTGCATTAAATGCTGGATTTTCGACATCGTTGCACACCTGCGCTAATGCCCCGGAACTCGGGCGCGCGCGAAACGGAAGACTCGCTGACATCTGGCGGACGGTTGCGCAACCTCTGTACTCGGTAAGAAGATGCTCACTGTTGAGTTCGTGAGACTCGTACTGGACCATTATACTTACCAAACCTTTTTTTTATACTGACACATTGGGATATTAGTTGTATGCCGGAGCTCGATTCGTAAATAAACAACTCGTGCTTCATCGGGTTTTATCACTCGGACATTCTCGAGCACTAATGTCCGATGACAAAGAAGAGCAAGTCGGAGATTCAGTTGGCATATACCCGAGAGCCCGCGTGATTCACGCGGGGCCATTCGGCGAAAGTCCGAAATACAAATAATCCAACAAAGGTGCAATTAAGTCGCGAGAGGCTCGTAATAATGGGTGCGCGAACGAGGGCGGTCCGAGGGGGGGGGGGAGAAGAAAAAGAAGAAGAAGAAAAAAACTGGAGCGGCCGGTCACAAAACATCAAAAGCTCGGCGAGTAGCCGCTGGCAGTCGCGCGCTACTGCGGTAATCAAGAAATAATGGTCCTCGATTTACGTACGCGCGCGTAATTCAAGGATAAAGGGAGAAGTTTCGAGGCTCTCGTGGACCCGCAGATACACGCCCGCTTATGTATATACATGGGTACGTATGAAACGACAATGGGAGAGGGAGCTGCCGAAAGTTTAGTAGCCCGCGAGACGCTCGAGGCCTTTGGTATAATCACTGCCGCTTGATAATATGTATAAAAGGCCGTAGGGAGAAAGAGAGAGGGAGGGGGCGGGGAAAGATCGTTGGAAGAAAGAGGCAAGGGAGACAATTGCGCGAGATACACATCGACAGGCATTGCCGAGCCTACCCGCGTGCTGCGTACACGCACTTGTTCTCTATCTCTGTGCCAACAGTGTGCTTTAATAAAAATATTGGCTTGTATACACACGCGCGCGCTCCAGATTGAATGTCAATCACTCTCAATTGGATAATTAACTTAATTGCGACGCTCCGAACAACGACTTGCGGCGCGCGGCTCGAAGAAAAAAACGTTTTTATTTATTTTCCTAACTGTACATGTGGTCATATAGTCATCATCGTAATTGTTCATTTTGATATTTAATATGCCAACGTTGTATTTTTTTTTCTTAATTTTTATTTTTGTCAAGTTAATAACCGAAAAATGAAGCATTAAAAGCCAGTTAAAACCGCCCGAGTAATGAGATTGTAATGGGTCGAAAAAGCAAAAGGAGAGAGAGAGAGAGAGAGAGAGAGAGAGAGAGAGAGAGAGAGAGAGAGAGAGAGATCCTTAGTCAGCCACGAAGAGGCGAGTCGTCGCGATAAAAGTCACAATGTGCGGTTCGTTATCTCGAAAAGGAAAGAAAAACAAGAAAAACCCAGAGCGCACAGAAAAAAACGAGAAAGAGTTAGCTGGGCATCCTTTATCAGGCTCTCTCTCTCTCTCTCTCTCTCTCTCTCTCTCTCTCCCTCTCTCGTGTACCCGGCCAGATAAGCAACACAGTCGCGGCGACGCGTTCCGCGTAAAGCGACAAAGCAAGAGCGAGAGAGAGGGAGAAAGGATAAAGAGTGTTCGGTGAAAAGAGAGAAAAAGGCGTGTAGTTCCCTCTCCCTCTTTTGAGAGAAAGTCCAAGAGTCGCATCTCTCCTACGCTAATTGCAGTAACAGCCTTATTCTCTCTGGTCCTCCCAGCGGCGATAACAGACACCATCAGGTTTGTCATCAGCCCGGTCTACGCAGCTTCCGGCGCGGTAAACGCTCTTTCTCTCTCGTCTCTCGGCTGTACAGCTACTTGCGATGATCGACTACGACGACAGGCCGTTTTATCTCATCTCGGAGAGAAACGGGTGTTCAGAACAGATAACGCTCCAAGAGAGGAATGATAACGTCAGCGCTGCTGCTACTGTCGCTTTTAACAAAAGGTTCACGCCTACGTCTAAGGGAGAGAGCGATCTCCCTCGCGAGAGACTACCGCGCGAGCCGCGCGCTTTACTCATCTCTCTCTTTCTCTTTTGCTCGTGATATACTCGGAATAACCGATACGTACATAATCACTTCCGCCAATCTTTTTTTCCCCGCCTCTCCGTGGCGATTCTCCTCCCCTTCGTCCAAGATAAAAACGCATAACCGAAAAGTTTGGACGGCCAGCGTCAAGCGCGTCCTCGTTGTCTACTACCCAGCGTCGAATTCTTGAAGGACAGCTCGTACATACGTGTCTCGTGTGTCGATCATCCTGATAAAAACGGCCTTCCCGATCTGCGCGCACGTCGCGTGTGTGTACGCAGAACATCCCCCCCCGCTCTCGGGCAAATGGCGCGTCGAGCACTATATACACTGTGCCCGCATTTTTCCGCTCATTCGATCTGCTCCCATATCTCAGGAGCTCAACGCTGCTACGGAAAGACCCCTGCCTCGATGTACGTACGTTTATGTCGGACGAAAAATAATTGAATATTAAATTTATGATTTATTAGAGCCATTGTTTCCGTGCGCGGACGAGTTGGCTTGCCTTTTTTTTCGCCCCTCCTCTCGTATACGAGCTCTCCTCCTGCCAGTCTCGCTGGCTCTCTTTTTTCATGCCTTTTTTTCCTCTTTATCGCGCGACTACTGCCGAGGCGATATTACAGCCGCGGGCCCTCTCTCGTGCGGCGCGCGTGCGCCGAGCAGCTCGGGGCCCCGTCAAATTACACGTCATTAAAAAGATTGGAGCGAATTAAGTGTATGTACATGGGCCTAGGAAAGGAGCAGCGTATAGCGGCGGCAGCGCGACGAGTCAATTGCTAGAAAAGCTGAAAATAAGAAGCCGAGCGTAAATGCCCTTCGGTTCACCTTAACTCATCCACCGATGTATAATGGCGCGTAATTTATTATATAAAATAATAGGGGGCAGCAGGAGAGAGTATACGCCGAGAGCGCGATGTACAGGAGCGAACAAAATAAAATACGACTGTACAAAAGCAACTAGCCCATCGCAACCTCTCTTTCTCTCTCTCTCGAGAAGTAAAGCCTCGGCAGCTTTTTAGTCGGGATTTTTCGGGATATACCTCGGTGCTCCCTCATGCGTGCCTCTCTTTCGACGATATAACCCGCCCAACGATGCCAGCACAATCGTAACACCACGCACACGTATGTAATTACAGTGACTTACTACAAGCCGAAAGAGCGACTCGTCCGGACACGTGTATTAGACTTCTACTTCCGAAAAGACCGTTTTCCCCCTAATGACTTTATACATTTCCGTTCGATAAGCGAGCGCGATTAAATCAAAAACGAATCCTCGAAAATGTCCAACGGAAAAACTCCGGAGCGTTGAGACGCGCTCGAGTGTTTATAGCGAGGTGTACGGGGGTATATTAAAAAGAAGCGGGAGAGAAATATAAGTAAGCCGCTAGGTTGCGCGGCGAGAGGAGAAGAGGGAGGGGGAGACGACGACAGGTGCAACGCGCGCTCCTCCGACGTGTACAGGCCCTACACGCTGCTCCTCCTCGTCGTCGCCTTCCATATGCCGAAAAAAAGGCAAAAGCCCCGGCCGCTCCCTAATGAATTTCGGGCCCCTCGACTCTGCCACCCCCTCGCCCCTCCTCTCGATAATTGGATCGGCCGCAATTATATTTGCCCGATCGCTCGATTCGCGCAAGTGTAACGCGATATTGTCGCGGCCGACTGTGAGAACGGCCCGCTTCAACCGACGCCCGGCCTGCTGCACTTTACGCGCTCAATATTTTCCGTTTTGCTACTTATCCTGCGACTAGACTTCCTTTATACGAGTGAAGCTTCGCCTTGACGCGATTCAAATATACATACGCCATCGCGACGTTTATGCTGCGTAATTCAATTAATACCGCCGTTCAATTCCCGACAAACATTGTTCCGAGAATATTATCCTGAATTATTACAATAACTCGCGCTCGAAGCATGATTTACGAACGCGGCTACAGCGTCGTTACGCAATATTCCCCAGTCGCGTCATATCGTAAAAGAAAAGGCCGCGCGCGATAGAGTGAGAGAGCACAATGTTTACCGATGCATATCTTGGAGCAATTATTTCGACACAAAAGCAAATAAGGAGAGCGTTTTATAGCTACAAAAAGTCCGAGAACGCGCGCCGGCTAGCAATAATTATCCCGGACAGACGAATACCAGAAGTACCAGCAAGCCCAACAGGCGCGAGTACGTACCGGTAAGCCTCGAAGAGAAAAGGAAAACAGGGAAAAGAGAGTACGGGCGAAAAGTAGTTAAACACAAAATTGTACAAAAACTCTCCGGGCCGAATAAAGACGTGTTCGAGAGGCGATCGGAGTCGAGTCCGCGGAGGATTACTCGTTGGGCGCGAGAGGGAGAGAGGGATAAAAGTCAGCGGGCGTGATTAATGCTTCGAAATGAGCAGTCAACAGGTGCAGCGTTATAACAGCCTTTGCAGGGACAATACTATGCCGCTGCTTGCTTGCGCGCGCAACAGGTAGAGAGAGGGAGGTCGTTGGCTGAATAGGCGTTTAGCGGAGAAAGAGAGAGAGAGAGAGAGAGAGAGAGAAAGGGCTGGAAAACGGCCACTGCCTTCCGCTGCCCCCTCCTCTGCGACACTACAATAGGCTTTATGTACACAACCCCGGGGGGCTCGCGTGTGCCCCGTAAGCCTTGATCTCCTCGGTCTTTTTTCACGAGGCGAGTACTTTGTTGGCTTATTGGCTCGAGTCCCACCCTCTCTCGCTGCTGCTGCCACCGTAGTATATTTCCCGAGTTATGGCATATTAAACGCGACGATGTTTGCTTTAGCGATCGAGTCTTTTCGATAACCATAAGAAAATTTGCCCGATTTTCGAATCATCCACACTACTTCGGCTTGGAGTGCATTACAGAAGAAGAAGTAGGAGGAGTAGGAGAGAAGCGACAGCCCGGGAGCGCACGTGCCGCTTCGTCCGTTGAGCTCGTTTACGACGCCCCCGACGCTCGCTCGACTGCCCCACATGACACGGCCGTCTGCTGCTGCCGCCGCCGCTGTCCGAGACGTTATTTCCTTAACGCGATGTCGCGCCCACGCGCACTCATAAAGCCCGCAAATGAGAAGTTAACGCTGCAGCTCGAGCAGAAAGGGGATTATTGAACGCCGAGTCTAATATGAGCGCGCGTCTTATTGCTCTCTACTGCGGCACTCGTATGTGATACACATACTTTGTTGGATAATGGATGCGATCGTAAAGGCCTCATTGGCCCGCGAGCTCCGGCTTCTTCCTCCTCGATTACCCGAAAATGCCGGCTCTTCTCTTCAACTCTTTGTTACGTCAGATAATATGGCCGCGTCGAATTTGTTCCTTTTTTATATTATTAGATGGAGATATTACTAGAGCCAGTGGGAAAAACTTTAATACTTTGGAAGCAGGGTGTGTTTCCCGCGCTTTTCGGCAACACCGGTTATGTTTGAGCCGGAGCCGCGGAAAAGCCTACAAGCCAAATCGGCAGCGCAGTTTTCTAAAAATACACGCCGCGACGCACACACGCGCGCGATGGCTTTCAACTGACCTCGGCAACATCTATTCCTCGCTTTTTCATTCAAACGCAGTCGCTTTGAAAAATATTAAGCGAATCGTTCTGTAGCTGTATATATAAGAGAGCTGTGTAAGCTCCGTCCTTATATTATATTATATCAATTAACTATTACCAACGTAGGTGTAAACTAATGTCGTTTTATCGTCACGTACATTCGGTTTATTATGCTCGAAATGAATCGCGATCAGAGAGCCGAGCGAGCAATATACGCCGTACAGCTTGAGCACAAAGCTATATGGAAATTTATGCGGAGCTACCAGGCAACGCGAGGTTTCGCGTCGTCTGACCCCGGTCGAATGGGTCACACACAGCCCGGGCTCTACACAGGCATTATAATTTTTAAATCAACGCGTCGCAACAGCCAGCGGGCCCGCTGATATACAAGCTCTCGTTGTTCGCCACGCGCTGATTTTCCTTCCAACTGTCCGATCGCTAATACTCGCGCCGCTCTCTCTCTCTCTCCCTCTCTCTCGCGCTATTTCGACTGCTATTATGCTAAGAGGGCAATTTGTGTGCTATACTTACCAATGGCCAATCGAGTGAAACGATAACTCCGCTTTCAATTCAATTTTACAATCTTTGTACTCGATAACGTCAATTACATTACATACTAAGCTGCCGCTTTTTTTCTCTCTCTCTCCTCTAGTCCAACCGCGACTTGTCCAGCTAAATAATGCATAAGTATATTTATGTATATCTGCAATTATAATATCGCGGGGTTAATAAAAGATAAAACACACACACACACACACCCAGACAGTTCTCGCGCATTTATAATTTATATATCGACTAACGCGCTGCTGATCAAACGTTCAATCGACTTACGTAATTAGAAATTCAACAAATAATGTCACTAGCCGGATTCGAAATGTAAAATACACGTATAGACGTATACCACAAGCGCATACAAGGTTAAAAAAGTAATAAATAATACGAGCGTCGATCGCGTCCGTCAAATATGAAACCTCATAATATATTCCTCGGCAGCTCCTTCGAATTTTTTCAGTCGCGAACACGCGCGCGCTCTCGAGGCGCCTCTATAGGTAAGGCGTGTGTACGTATAAATATTTGTCACACACCGCACACATTGATAATTTTCGAATAAACAAGCGACATTGGACATGACAACGAGAGGGGGAGGGAGAAGCGCGTTCCTTGACTCCGCGAGCACCAATCGCAGGGTGGCACGTTTAATTATTCTCCTATTTTATTCGTTCGGATTATTCCTTTGGACGCGGTCGTTCTCGCCGCGAGAGCATTTCACAATTGGCTCTCTTAGCTGGGTATTATCGTCGCTTGAGCGGGGACACGCGGCTCTATGTGTATATACCTTCCCCCGCGGCAGCTCCGACGGCCATTGTTTTACAATTCGAATTTTGTCGGACGCAACAGCCTACTGGCCAATGCGCCGCTGACCTGTGGTCGAGTTCGCACGTTCATCTCTTGCTTAATCACATACATCCAGCTCCTCTTTTTTTCCTTTCTTTTTTTTTTCATTATTATCATTTTGCAATTTTTTAACAACAGCTCTGACGCTCTTTTTGTTTGTTCGGGAAATTCCATGGTCTTGGATGACAGTCTATGAGGTTCTCTTGAGAATGAGATTAATTGACAATCGTAATAATTGTTTAATTACATTCACGAGCCAAGAGATGGCGAATGAAAGCTCGGTCTCCACGATGAACGTCGTCCTGATGATTTATCAAAATTATAATTAAAAACGTCGTATAAAGCCACAAAAGCTCGTTGGGGAGAGAGAGAGAAAAAAAATGAGAATATTGCGCCAAATGATAACGATAAAAAGGCAGCTTATCAAGCGAAGCAGTGCGGCACAAACAGTCGAGATACATATTCCATTGAGGCTATTGTATCAAATAAGGTTATAAAGCCAGTTAATTTACATTGAATGATTTTTAGCGCGAATTTTATTTATCCTTTTTGTACTCGCGTTTACCCCGGCCCGAGTGTATTAAAATATTTATTGGCCACATATTCATTAACGTTGAAAAGCGCTAAGCGAAAATGTCGCTGCTTAATTCCAAACAAGCCGAAACTTAAATGCTGAAAAATACATTCTTCCACCTCGCAGGAAAGTCCAGACTATATAGAGCATAGAATAATTTCGATTGCCAGGGCCAACACTGCAAAAGCTCTTAAACGTAGTTAACACCAAGAAAAAGACAGTGTATAAGACGGTTGACTTGCTGTAAATACAGGGCAGTATATACAGGCGCCGAGGCAAAGTAGAAGAGGAGAGAGATAGCGCTTGTGTATATCGTCGTTGCACTTGCGCGCTTATGTTAGGCCCCGGGTGCAGCGAGCTGTGACGGCGCGAGGCTGCACCTGCTTGTATACACATCTACCTATCCCTCTATTCGCGACGATGGCTATCTGCGCTAGCGCCCAGGGAGCACACAGCCGGCTGTGCTCTTTCTCTTTGCCCCTGTGTGCGCGTCCCCCGACGCACCTGACGCTGCTCGCGCGCCCCCGCTACGCGCACACCAGGTCTCTCTCTCTCGCTCTCCGGGCGCACTGGCCACAAGCGCGCCCGTGTGAGAATCGCCATTAAGCCGGCTTCTCACACGCAAGCTCGCGCGACCGACTCCCCTACTCTATACACCTACCTCCGCATCAAAAACCCCTCCCTCTGCTCGTCGCTGGGACACTCCTGTCTGTCCAAGTCTGGCACTCTCCTCCTCCTCCCCTTCCTCCTCCTCCTGCCGCCGACGCCACCGCTTTTGACCAGTGCTCCGCTCTTTTCTCTCTTTCGCCTTGCCATAACTGCAACCCCTTTGGCTCGTCGCGCTCGGAGGAGCGCCCTGTCTGTGCGCCAGCCGCAAAGACTCTATATCTGCGCTCGACCAAAATTAACCAATGCTCTTCCAACCCACTAACTTTTCAAAGATAATTACACTAGCAAAAATTATACATCGATTCATTCGCGATAGAGCTAGAAATAAAAGGCTGGTGTTCAAGTTGCGTATACGTACATCGTAGACTCGCCATTGTTAGCCGAGAGTCCGAAATCAAAGTTAGGCGGTAGGCAGCAGTCCTCGGAGACCGACGACTCATTCCACGTGCTAATGCGCGCTCTCGAACAATGTATAACGTAATGAGCCTCTCGAGGCCCGGATGGGTCAACGACACTCTATACGTGCCGCTGCCATGCGCGTCTCTCTCTCTTCTTTTTTTCGGAGTTTTCCGCCTCGGCAATTAGCGGCCGCTCGGTATACCGCGATGCGAGAGAGGAAGCGGCTTGTTTCGTGTATACGACAGCCGTACTTAATTTCTTTTTTTTTTCTTTTTTTTTTATTCGGACCTGTACGAAAATTGTGATGACCTTCGGGCGAGCAGAGAGCGTTGAAAGGTTTCGCGAGTAGAACGACTTGGCTGACTCTTGCATTGTTTAACGCGTCTTTTTTTTCGACGCTCCGCACGTGTGTGTTGTATTGCAATAGTGACACAAGCGTGGTCGTTTTAAAATAGCCTTTAAAATAGACTCGAAATGTCCATGTTTGCCCGTTTCTATGGACTATTAGCGTATAGAGAGTACCTTATACGCAGGACATCGATTAGCATAAACGCAGGTGGATGAAAGTCATTTCTTGTGAGAACAATTAAAAATTTTACATTCCACGACCAGGCCCAACTGTCGCTCTATCTCTCTCTCTCAACCGTTTGCCACACATAATTGAGCCGACAAGAAGCACGAAAGTTTATTCCTTTTATTTTCCCACAGTCAAAGTAGTGCGGGCATCGTTTTCGTATTCCTTCGCCTCTATGCCACAGTTGGTCCTTACCACACTCTATATCGCCACAAAGAACCCAAGCACCGTTCTCATGGAAGGACGTAACTCGCTCGCGAAGAAGAAAGTCTTTCAAAAAACGAAAAATGTCTCATCATTACTAAATAAAAAAAAACTAAAACTCTCAATCGAAATGGATGAAATGAATAAACGTGTCTTTTTTTTGCGCCTGTTGCAGATATCCCGGCGCAAGTGCCGCCGCTCACTCCCGGCACCAACAAGAAGATGACCGAGGCCTTGAAGGCCTCATTCGCCTCGTGGGAAAAGGAGCAGATTCGCCTGAACATAACCAAAGGTCAGTATAAGGGCGGCGCACGGCCCGCCCGACGCGTACCTCCTTCTCCTCCCACGCAGTGGCCGCGCGCGACCGTATGCTCTCGGGGAGTACATACAGCGCACGGCTACCGACACAAAGCGCCGCGGCTCCCATTGTAATTTCGCATTATACTCGCGCCTCTACCAGCGTCTATAGCCGCTGCAAAATCGAGCCCTCGAGACAGCCATTTCTTTCTTTCTCTCTCTCTCTCACTCTCTTTTTCTCGCTATGCCAAATTTTGCGTGTAGATGTTTCAACCATGTCCCTCTTTCTCTCTACGGCCCGGTATCTTCCACATATTTTCACAATTCCCACAAATTTTATCACATAGTGGTTTGTAAATTATATAAATTCATTGATGTTATTAGCAAGACACCGGAAGTTCATAAATTGATTGATCGAACGTTCGTGCAACGATATCGATCAATTTGTGATATTGGCTTATCTGTATATTATCGCTGGCCAATACGCCGAAAATATAATCAGTTGCGTCTTCAGTAGGCGACGCAGCTCTTTACCGATCGGTCATCCCGTGCCATACGCTCTCCGGCACTTGTCGCGCTTTCATCTTCAGGAGGGGGTCGTCACAGCTCAGAAAGAGGGACCGGAAAAAAAGGAAGCTCGCTGTTTCTTTTCCCAACTATCTACCTGCCCCTCTCTCTCTCTCTCTCTCTTATGGGCTCTTTCTTTTTTCCGTCCCACTAGAACTCTCTGGGACTCCCACTCCAGTCGAGCGCCACAAAGGTTCGCGGAGGTCACAAACCAAGCTGATCCTCCCTCTCTCTCTCTCTTCCTCTTTCACCACGGGGCCGTAGAGTATAGAGAGTAAAGGAGCAAGAGTGAGAGAGCGAGAGAAAGGGTCTCTCGGGCCCCGAGAGAAGAGGAGAGAAAGAGAGAGAGGTGGGATGGAGTGGGAGAAGCATTCAGGCCGGAAGTATCGTCACACCCGCCTGCCTCTGAATGCGCATACCGGATGTGTGGCATCGGCTCCCCATCGGAGAAGCGGGCCCATTCGGGGCCCACCGGCTCACGATATTCCCGCGCCGCATACCTCGCCTCTTTCTCCGATCCGAGAGTTCAAAGGGGAGCTCTCTCTCTCTCTCTCTCTCTCTCTCTCTCTCTCTCTCTCTCTCTCTCTACGTTGTACACTCTGACCACGCGATTGCCCCTCTCTCCCCGCCGCTCTCCCTCACTCATTCAGTGGCACCTCACGATGTCCAACAATTAGATGGCCGATGAGATTTTTAACCAACGATTGTCTATCCTCGCGAGATTCGTCCCGACGATTCCAACATTTCCCCGTGGCGCATTACGTTACGCAAATGCATTAGCATTGTACCCCGACTTTCTTCGTTATCGCGCCATGCGCGCGTCTTTCCTCTTCCCTTGATCTTGATCTCGTGTCCTTTCGAGAACGAGGCAAGTTCTAACGACTTTTGTTCCAAGTATAAATACCTTATCTTCACGCTATTCTCAATCACGGCTTTCCGACTAGCCCAATCAAACCATCCGATTCAACAAAATTCTGATTACCGATGGAAGAGGAGACACACATATCCTCAATGTATAGAATCTGCGCTCTATAACGAGAGCTGGTTGAAAAAAAGGAAGGAAGGAGAAAAAAGGTAAAAGCGAAGCCGGCGAAGTAAGAACTCTATATGCTTCGAGAGGGGGGGGCAGCAGCAAGAGGGCCCAAACAAAAGAGTCTGTTAACAGAGCCAACAAGAATCAAGCCGAGCAAACACCGAGGCGATCCTCAAACATCGGCGGGCCTCTTTGATCATCGCTCGTATGGCCATTAGAAGCACAACGTGCGCGCACGCGCTCATCTCCACCTCCTCCTACGACTCGCGTCTTCACGCCCGGCTCGTCGCACCTTTTCCCTCTCTGTTTGCTCTCCGTGACCGCGAGTGTCCCCTGCTATCCCCTTTCACTATAGACTGTACACCGAAATTTCATTCATCAGGGCTCCAACGAGCTAGTTTCATCTCTTCTCTCGTATATTCATAAACTCGAGGTTCAGGTGTGTATAGGTACCAGAGAGCTTTGGAATGCGGGCGAGAGAGGGTCCCCGCTGTTAAGTGTATTTTTTTGCGGAATTTGCATTTTTTTCGGTCCAAATGGCTCGTTTTATTTTTTCGGCGACGATTTATAAGCCTTTGGCTGGTGGACAGCCAGCTCGTTACTATACGTACCGGCGACTCGCTTGTGTCCCCGTGTCTCTATTATGGCCTCTACACTTGGCTAATATTTTCGTACAACATACACGTATAAATAAGTATAAGTAAATTTTACAACAAAATTTTAGAAAATTTACTATACTGTATAGGTTTTGGGGGACAGACTCGAAATATATTAA
>JAPYYQ010001044.1:0-65776 GCA_030522585.1 Anagyrus pseudococci | reverse complement strand
TTCGTAATTAAAAACCTTCAAAACGTCGAGAAAACGCAAAATTACGGAATCGAAAATTTTCACCGTTACAAAGCTTTCTCTTTGAGAAAGCAAAAGAGAGGAGAAGATAAAAAGAGAATCGAGAAACGCGACAAAAACGAGCAACGATGGCCTAACAACCTGGCAACAATTGGCAAAACAACGACAATGCCTCTCGTGAAACGGGTAGACCAGAGTGAGAGAGCGCTAACGACGAGGCGCACGCGTTGAAAATTCTCGAAAGTTTAACATCCGTCATTTAGGGGCGCGTCGCGCTTTTTCGCCTCTCCTCCCACAAAGTGACGCGCCGGCAAAACATAACGTACCACACGCGCGGGCGGCGACACACGCGTACATTCGCGGGAGAGTATAGCGCGGTAGGTTATACAGCTAGGGCAAAGCTCCGGCAATTTTTAACAATCAACGAGTGCACACGCGCGCCCAAGCACTGAGGGGAAAAACAAAAGCCCGGCTAGTGGGAGAGAAAGCCAGAGAGAGAGAGAGCTCGGCAGCAGTAACTTGTGTCATTTTTCCCGTATTTTTCAGGCCTCCCAGAAAGTCGCAGAGGCGCGCTGTGGATATAGAAAAAAAGAGCTTGCAAAAGGAAAAAGAGAAAGGAGCGGCCCGGGGAGAGGGTAGCTTGGCGAAATAGGGCAAAAATATCGTCCGACCGCTGGAACGCGAAAAGTCATCGGCACACTTCTCTCCCCCGCCCCCCCTCTCGCTCTCTCGTCTCTCTTTCTCAGGTTGCAGCTTACCCAGGGGAGCGCGCTCGGTCGGCTGAAGCTCATAAGGGAACTGATCTATCACTCGCGCAAGACACAGCCGGCCCCGTCTAGTGCAGCCGCCCTAAGCCCCCAATCTCGTCTGCGCCTTCGCGCCTCTATACCTGTATACTCCCCCGCGTGCATTTTCGCCTTCTCTCCCAGGCCCCCTCCCTGTCTTTCTATTTACCCGGGGCGTACGGCCATTGTTCCTCCCGCTTGAATCTGTCTCCCACGGCCCGGAAGGACGAGATTGCAAAATTTTTTCACTTCCGCCCCCGAGAGCGGCACGGAGAGTGAGAGAGAGAGAGAGAGAGAGAGAGAGAGAAGCAGTCTGCGCGGGAGTCTGCACAGGAGAGAGAGTGTAGAGACAATTTTGATAGCAGCCGACTGCGCGCGAGAACAGATGGAGCCGTTTACTCGAGATTTCTTTTATTAGCTTCGAGCTTTATTTTCGCTCTCGTGCAGCTCGCTCCTTCTTCCACCCTTCGTTCATCATGGCTATACATCGACGCTCGGCTTAACTTTGTTGATAGCTTGATTGAATTGTTTATAGACGTCCGGATTTGCAGGTTTCCGGATTATCGTCGGCAGTCCGCCGCTGCGGAGGGGGTTAGTCCCATCGTAATCCCAAATTAATAGATTTATAATCCTTGTAAAGTTTAACTGCATCGCGTACTGGATGCGCATGTGTCGGCCTGTGTGTATCGTCGGCGTCGTTAGCTAAGCGGGCTTCTAATCTACTTAAAACTTCATCCGATAATTAAATATTTAAACTTTGACTCGGAATCACTAATACTTACTCTGCGTTATTCGGCTTAAATCTTAATATACATTACGCAACGGGTATATACCATCAGTTCTAATCAGCTTTAACGAAAAAACAAACAAATAAACTAATTACTTTTCTCACGCGGTGTAAAATTATTTAATTATCACCAACTAGGTACTTGATGAAATTTGTTAATTAAAAAACGCGCAATTTTTCAAACGACGTTATACCGAGAAATTCTGAGAGGAAGCTCTCTTTTACAAGATTGATCATAGCTTTCAAAAATAGTCATTTCCATCTTAACGTAGCTCGAGGCCAGCTTGATTTAAGCCCCAGTAAGATCTTAATTAAGTTCTCCTCTGTAAGTTTAAGTATAACGTTGAAGTTGCTGTGAATTTATTTTGAGCATCCGCTAATCTCATCAGACGCATTTACATTTAGTTCTTGAGTCGAGTTACTCATTGTTTCTCTCGAACTGACGCTACAATTCATTGGCATTAATATATTTTCCATCAATTATCCGAGGCAACACGAGGGAAAGTTGGAATTTTACTTTTCCTCGCTGGCAACATCAGTATTGCAAGGGAGGAATTACAGGAGGCTATAGAGGGGGCCTTGGGATAGTAGTACCTGAAACTCGTCCGAAAAAGGCCAAACGACATTTCGTGTAGTTCGCAAACAGCAGAAGAAATTCGTCACCGCGAGAAAGAGAAAAAGGGTGGGCCGAGGGGCGGGAGGGAGGCCATTCGAGTCTTCCGTAGAAACTTTCCTCCTCCACTCAGGAGGCGTGCGCGAAAAGAAAAACAAAACGAGCTGGTCCGTAGCCCGCAGAGAAACAGAAGAACGACGCCATTCACGCGAACAAAAAGCCGGGGAGAGGGAAAAGCTCAATGCACAACGACGAGTTGCGGCAATTCGCTGCCTCGAATAAATTCCCCGAGCGCCAGGGAGCGCGCGACCCTCCCAATTCTTTGCAGCCGCGAATTTTAATTTCAAATCCTGGCAGCTTCAGATGACACGCGTCTGGCTTAGATTGTCGCGCCCAAGCTAAACTCGTTGCCTCGCCTTTCTCGCGATCTACTCAAAAGCGACTCCCTACTTTCCTTTTTCCACTCCAGCCTCCTCCTTCCTGACAACGCGCGGCATTTGAATTACACGGCTCGGCGCGTAGGGCCTTTTTGCACCGCCGGCGCTTGTATTTGAAGAGACGAGCCGCGGATTAAGCGTCGCAGAAGCGCCCCGCTTCAGCGGCTCGATATGTCTCCGGCCCTTTCTCCCCTCCGGCTGGATAGCGACGGGAGCGCCTGGCAACGATTTCACCCCTCTGCCTCGGCTTTCTTTTTATGCGACTTTGTAATTAACGAGCTTAAAGTAATACGTTTTCATAAGCAGCAACGCCTCGAATAATGTTTACATGCGCCTTACCGTGTATCCTATACATGTAATCCCGCATTCAAAGAATTTTACGAGATACTTTTTTTTTAATTCAATTAATTTTTCTTTAATACTACACTTTATGCAAGCTCCAGTGATACGTACCACAGCGCAGCAGAATCTGCTTAAATGAAAAATTAACGCAAGTCTTGAACACTGGGCGCACAACCTTTCATGAATTTATATTACAGTTTAATGGTAAAATCCAGGAGGAATCAATAGCCTTTAAATTTGGTAAAAATAGAAAAAACTTTCTCCTCTCAAAGGTGCTCGATCGAAATTCCAATTGACTCGTAATCCCGGTGTAGGTACACATGTCGTGCGCGAGCAGGAGCGGAAAGTGCGCCGGCTAGCCAGTGCTCGGGGACATCATCGTAACTCGGCTCATTTCATTACTCCCTTTCCCGCAGCTGCACTTACCACAATAACTCACGCCACATCCATTGTACAAACTTACTTCGCAAGCGCGGGAGCGAGGCGTTCGCTCGCTGTATCAGATCAAAAGTTATTCGGCACGCCGGCTAAGATTAAAGTCTCAAGTTAAATTGCGTTATTAATCACGCTGTATTGTAAGCACATGAGCGCCGGTCAACGCTGCTGCTGCTGCATGATTTAAACTGCCGCCCGGCCCCAGCACCGCCTGTGTATCGGCTCGGCCAGTTTTCCATGAATAAACCGAGATCCTATTCTCGCCGCACCGACCGCGACCGGTTAACGAGCAGTTTAATTGCCCCCCCCCTTCCCTTCCTCCTACTCTTCCTCCCCCACGGCAAATAATTAAGCCCCTTTGAGAGAGAGAGCGGTTCGAAGGTAGAATCGCTCTGTATTAATACGTCGACTTGCCCTCCCGAGAGCCCCGACGCCCAGCTCTCTCTCTCTCTTTTTCGAGCTCTGTTTACAAGCCTGGGCTTAGTTCGATTTGCAATTTATATTTATGCCGCGCGAATTTGCGGCCACCGATCGAGTGGGGCTTGAGAAATTGCCGGCAGACGCTGTTCGTTTAAATAACAAAAACAGCTATCCCGCATTCTCCCTGGCTCGCCGGGCACTTTTCTCCCTGCCCACCTGTTTTATTTGCTTTCCAAGCTCGAAATATTATTCCAACTTTCTAATTTGTATTTGAAAAGTTTTTTTTTTAATGGCATTAACGTGCTGCTTTATTGAGCGGCTTTCTCCGGTTGCATTTAGGTGAAATGGCCCGTGTCTGACTAAATACGGGTTTTACTACTGATTTCGTGGAGGAACTAAATTCCCGCACTTTATTTTCCCTATTCGAAGACAAGTTTAAAAGTGTAAATTTAGCATATTTCGCACGGGAATGCGCTGTAAATAACAGATGCTTTCAATTACGTTTTGCATTAATTTCATTTGATACACTGGCCGAGTTTACTGGCAGTCCTTTTTTTTAATAGTTTATTGTTCTCCTGTTGCAAGTCGACACGGACGGGCATTTCGTTGATAAACTACTATTTCCCATCAAAATACAGTATGGATTTTATTTCAATTGTTCGTCATTAATTAAAACTAACAGCCGCCATGGCTTACTAATTGAAATAAATGTTTTCCCAATTCGATGAAATTTTAGTCCTCATAACACGCATCGAACGCAGTGCCTAATTATAGCCGTGGAAAATAGAAAAAAATACAAGGGGAAAATTTTCAATCATGCGAAATTCAAACAGGGCGCAATCACTCTTGCCGAGAAAGCCAGACGCAAATCGATCGAGTAAAAAGACAAAGCCTCGAGTCCGTCTCTTTGTTTAAGCTCCTCTCGCTTATCCGGCACATCCTCGGTAGTTTTTTCTAATAAATACAGGTAAAGCCACGTAATGAGCAGATAAAAAGTGCAATATTTTAGCGAGCTCTTTGCAATTTCCGTGCAGCCAGAGCTGCCTCCAGAAAAGCCGTCCTCCCTCTCGCAACGACAAAGACTCTGGCAACCCTTTCCTCCCCCTCCTCAGCGGCAGCAGCAGCAGCAGCTTCGAAAACAAGGCGGAAGCTTGAAAGAGATATAAAAGAAACGAAGCTGGCTCGGATGAGGGTGAAACAGGCGAGCCAAAAAAAAGAGAATAAAAAGAAAAACGGGTGGGGGGGGGGGGGGGGGTAAGGCTAGAGAGCCTTGGCTATGGCTCACAAAGCTTGGAGGAGGGGGGGGGGATATCGCGTCGCGATCGCGGTTCGTCGTCTAATCTCTGAGCGCAGGCTTATTACCGGCTTGTCCCCGGTCGTTTTCTTTATGGCTTGCAGACGCTGAACGGCGGCCTGGTGATGGTGAGCTTCGACAGTGCTCATCTCAGCTGCGGCGATAAGGCGTCAATGCACGACGTCATAGGTAAGCACCAGCGGCCGAGAGCTTTTGGTCCCCCTTATATTCTATATACCTCCAGCCCTTTTCCTCGACGACTACGGCAAACGGCCTGCTGCTTGAAGAAAGGCCGAGAGAGAGAGAGAGAGAGAGAGAGCGATGCTCGCGCGATATCCCCCCCCCCCTTTCACCCCGTCCCACGGCCCGCACGAGCGCTGCCGATAAGAAACTCAAGCTTTTGTTCTGCTCCTATTTTTCAGCGCACATCAACCACATAAGAAAGGTGGCGGGCGTCGACCACGTGGGCCTTGGGGCTGGATACGACGGGATATCGAGGTACGTTCATCTCCCACCTTTCTTCTACTCTCAAGCGCGCTAAGGCTATTAATTTATGGTGATCGTCTTATCGGGCCAAAAGGCTACTGGCTCTTTGAGCTGAGAAAGTTCGGCGTTGAAATATTTATTTTCTTCTAACCCCGGCAATCTTGAGCCGAGCCCCTGGAAGTTACAGCCCGAATTCAAGAGACAAAGCTCGCGAGAGTAACGCTAACCGAAGATAAATAATTCATTAGCGATTCGTTAACGAGACCTAGTGCGATCACCGAGTGAGAGAGAAGGGGAAGTGCGGCGCTTTACAGGAGAAGAGTATCGATTGCTTGCGGTGGGGGCCCCTTCGTGATTTACAATTACAGGCTTCGAGGATAGCGTTACACATCGACTGTTGCCGCCAACTCGAGCGCACGCGCCAGGGGGCTCTTTGTTCAAGTCACTCGGCTCTCGCGTCCGGCGACCTTTATCACTTTACCGAGCAGAGCTTACGAGGCCAATTTATGGACGCGCAAGCCCGCGGAATTAAATTCGGCCACTCTCCTTCCCTCTTTCTCTCGCTCCTCGCCCTCTACTTCCACGATGAAACGCTTGATTTTATTTAGCGAATAACACGCACGGACACACGTCAAATGAATAATACCCCAAGCTCTGGTCCCTTCGAGGAAAGAAGATCGACTTACCCCCCCCCCCCTTGTCCCTCCTGCCCTTCATCCTATCCACGCAATAAACGGTTTGTGGCTAGACCATAAATTTTAAAACTCCTCTCCTGCTAAAGTGGCTGCTTTGAAGCCTTAGCCTGGATACCGAGCTTTTTTTCTTTCCTTCCTTTTTAGCCGTTTTAGCAATGTCAAAAAAGTCGGATCAGGATTTTATGACGAATTTTCGGGGGGAAAAGACCCTGGATGCCTGAACGCGGTATGTTTAATATAGCTGCCGTCGAATCCACTTGGAAACTTCTCAATTTTTTTCATAGTTTCATCCCGGAAGGTTATTAGCCGCAGAATTTCAAAGGAATTTATACACGTGGATTATAAAGTAGCTTCGACGGGACGGAGAAGACTAAACAATTTCAATTTTGTTTGAGTGTAAGTTTTAATTTTTATGAACTCGCGTATACTTCGGCTTTTCGCCTGGAAACTTTAAATTGATTCGAATTGAAAAGTCAAAGATTTTATACAAAAATGATTGATCGACAGTTTGAGGACTAGCGCTTCTTCAATTAAACGTACTTTTTACGTTTCTTTTAATATCTTTCTGTAATGATGTTGAACAAAATTAACATTAACAACAATGTTTCTGACACCAATATAAAAAATTTATTAAAAAAAAATAAAAAAAAAATTCAACCACGTTTCAAACATTTTTAATCCGCTTTGCAAAATATTTAAGTATACAAGTTTAAAACAGCGGTACGTTATTTTCAAATTAATTGCGAGAATTTTAATTTTGCAATTTTCCGAAGCCTGTACAGCATGATCGATTTCCGATTCTAGGTCAGAATTTTTTCAATCTCGCTGTTACCGGAAATAACCTGATAAAAAATGCAAAGTATCTGCAAACCGTTGAAAATATTATTAACATAACATAATTCTCGTACGAAATAATTAAAGCCCCATTTACGAAGCTTGAAAAGCGTAAGAGAGAGAGTTGGGGATGAATCGTTAAGCCGAGTCATCGATTTGTCACTGGCTGTTTATAACAAATCGGGCTTTCAGCGACTACGTCTTAGCATCTCTCGGAAAATGTCAAGCGAGCACATTTCCCGGCACTCGGCTGAAGAAGGAGGCCTTCGGTGTAAGGCTGCGGCTTGGAGAAAGCCAGCTTTCAGAGGTCCAGGCCCCCTCGAGCCGGACACTGCAGCCGGCTGTGAAGCAGGCCACAGCTCCGCGCCAATGGCGCGAAAGGAATTCGATAATAATTTTAGTCCCCCACCATCGCCACGCTCTCTCGGTCTGAAAAGCCGACGAGGGATGGAAAGGGCTGGGGGAGCTGAGTGAAAAATACCTTGTTAAGAGGCTCGGAGGCTCCACCAATTATTCGAGCTATTTCGGCCTGAAAGGCAGACTTTTTTTTAAAAAAGCCAGCGGCGTCTTGTTGAAAAGCTTCTGCTGCCAGTGCTGCTTTTCGGAATCCCATTTTGGGGTCGAGGCGAGAATAGGATTAGGACTTTTCTCGAGCGCGAGTCATTTTTCGAGAGCTCCTTCGTTGCCGGACGAGTCTCCTTTTTCCGCGGCTCCGTCTGCCCTGGGAAATGGCGTCTGTAAGAGCCGGGCGCACTTTTTCACCGTGAAAATCATATATTTCAGCGGCAGTGGCGGCACTAGCGGGAGCAGCAGCGCCAGAATTTTCATTCAAAATATTTTAACGCCGAGTGCCATAAAGCGTCGAGAAACATACGAAATGTGCAGGCACGAATCTCGCGAGTTGGCATAAGATGATTCCCTCGCGATGTGAGAATCTCTCACGGAAAATATCTCGGCTCACCTCGCGCCGCCTGGCTGCGATAAAATATGGAGCCTCACGAATTCCGAGTTTGACGATGTGTCTCTTTCCATTTTTCCCAAATGCAAGCGCCCAAGCCTTCCTCCTGCTTCTCTTCGGTTCTGTAAATATTTCATTTGATCAAGCGTCCTCGATATACCCGGGGCC
Organism: Anagyrus pseudococci; assembly: GCA_030522585.1. NCBI lineage: Eukaryota > Metazoa > Arthropoda > Insecta > Hymenoptera > Encyrtidae > Anagyrus > Anagyrus pseudococci. Next base: position 57,504 of record JAPYYQ010001044.1, on the reverse strand, counting down.
TGAATTTTTCAATGTTCCAGTCAACTGCTACAGGCTCAAATAGGATATGCTCAAGCGAGCCGCGTGAAAAGCGCATATTTGATTATTAAATTCACCTCTCCCGGCTTCTCAATGTTTGAGCGCAAATGCATTTACCATATCGGCGGTCAATGTGAATTATGAAAATAATATTAGCTCATCCATAAAATATCCATTCGCGCAACAATTTTCGAAATCTCAACTTTGATTTTGCCCCGTTAAACGATGCGATATAACACTTTTATGAAACCCCGAGTTCTAATAGCTGCCATAAAACTGTCTACGATTCCTCTTCAATTTTCCGAAAATTTAGCGGCTTTCAACATTTATCACTGGCATTCACTCGAAGCTGTACGTACATGTGCCCAATAAATAAACACATTATACCATGAAGAATGAAGTAGAAGCTCGAAATGAAAATAGCACCGCCGAATTCGCTCATTAAAAACAAAAGACGAAAAAAGAAAGAAAGATAAACGAGCATAATTCAAAGGGAACGTAGCCATAAAATCTATTGTCAGGCTGAGGCCAAGCCATCGTAACCCGAGCGGCCGGGGAGGGGCGGTAAATAATTAAGGAAGCGTCGTCAGTTTAGCCTGGCTACTGCTCCATCTCGAAAAATCATGCAAGCCGCGTCCGTGGGGGAGAGGCGTAGACTACTCGGCCCCTTTATTTTTCACCGGTCCGACCGCTTGCTCGTGCTGGCGAATGAAAAACCACGCGCGCGATTTACAATTTAAAGCCACCGACGTTTCCTGCCGCCCCGGCTGCTGCTCTGGCGTCAATTTACAAGTCCGGGAGGCATCTAAATCTCCTCCGGCGTCTTAGCCGGCTCTTGCTACGCGAGCCTCGGCTCTTGGGTCAAAGACGAATCGCCAGGGACATAAATAACCGATCGTATCTTCCTCCGGCGTCTTACCTCGGGCCGCCTCAACCGTGTCCGACTAGACGCGCTGTTACTACTACCCGCCGAAGCTCCTTCTGCAATTCCATGGCAAAAACGCGTCGACGATCAATTGGCTCTTTTTTTTCTCTCTCTCTCTTGCTTTTTTTTCGCCCAGTAGGGTTCTAATCAATAAATTTTTTTCCCCTTGTGGTCATTAGTTTCCGGGGAATTAATTTGCCAGTTTTCGATTGGCAAGTGAGGACGGGAATGAGTTTTGTAACGCTGGCTAATACCATTATTGATTGCTTGAAATGGATGTTAAATACATTGGCCGGATAATACATCGGTACTTTACAAGCGTATCACTAATACAATTTATTACAGTCCGTACGTCGATAAAATAAATACGCGTTATTAATACCCCAGTCATACGCGCAATGATTAAACTCAAAATCCGCAAGTTCAAGCCTCAAAATAATCACCGAAGCTTCCAATAAACCTCGATCGAGAAGGAGCCGTATAAAAAAGCAGCGCAATTAACCCCTTATCAACCGCTCTGGTGTAAGAACAAAAAAAAAGGCAACAGCTCGAGGCGTAAGCCAATCTCCCTGTCTTCTTTGACTTCAGCCCACCCACGGAGCTGCCGGACGTCTCGGGCTACCCGCTGCTGTTGGCCGAGCTGACGCGCGACCGGAGGTGGCCGAGCTCGGACATCAAGAAACTGGTCGGCGGCAATCTGCTGCGCGTGCTCAAGGAGGTCGAGTACCACGCCTCGACCCTGTCAAACCACACGCCTGCCGAGGAGTGGATACCGCGGGAGCTCATCGAGGACACGGCCTACTGCAGGTACCTCGGCGTCTGAACTCCCCAACTCTAAGACTAGCCTCGCTCCCTTTCACCCTCCTCCTCCCCTCCCACTTTTCCGTACAATCTCCGTGACTCTGGATTATGCTGCGGGGCCGCCTCGAAGTGGTTGGATCACGATGGGGAAAGGGATGTTGTTATTTTCACAATGATCAAGTCGAGTCGCGTCGTTTGTAGAGCCGTACGCCTATTTAGCGGCTGTGTGTTTGCGCTTGCGGCTCGAGACGGCAGTCTAGGTTAGAGAACGTTGATTTGTAAACAAGTGACAATGTGATTAGTTGTTTTCAAACGTTGTTTCTTCAGGTGACGCAAGTCATTTGGCATTTAATCGAATCTCGAGATTAGTATTATTATTAATTTAAGAAAATTACTAAGTTTCGTAATTATTGAGAATTATAATTTAACGAATGAAAATCAATTGATTTGTCGCTAGTTCTATTTCGATTTGTATTTGAACGTGCTAAAGTTCGGATTGTCTTTGTGTAATAAGAATAATATTTCCGAAAACGTGAAAAGTATTACAAGCTGGAATTCTTGCGAGGGTAGAAACTCGTTATGTCTGATGTATTCATATGAGTCTGTTGGGAATATGACTATCTCCCGAACGTCGGCATAAACTTGTAACATAAATTCTTCCCTTTTTTTTTCTTCCTGTACATAAATTTGTATTTCAGTTTTCATCGGTCCTCTCTATTGCTGCTTTTCGATACTTAATTTTATTGGAAATGCCATAAAAAATAATCAATACGACAGTTCGCAACACAAAATATACATGATTCATCATTCCACATAAATTTTCTTTGCAAAATACGCAACAATAACAGCAACAAACGTTGGAGATGTGTTTTTTCACCCGACAGCTCTTTGAATGAACTCTGTAAATAAAGAAAAAAAAGAAGAAAAAAAAGAAAATGAAACTACTAAAAAAAATAATGATAAAAAAATAACGTACTGCCAAGTATTAGTAAATTAAATAAAAGAGATGGCCTAAAAATCGTTTATCCTCGCGACATAACTTTGCGATCGCCATCCTCTTCGGCCGATTACTACGTAATCATCTAACACAGCCGTAATGATCTCACAAGTAGAAAAAAAATAAATTAAAAAAAACCAAATCATCCCCAGAATTGCACCGAGGGCCAATTATTATTAGCTCGCAAGGCGAGCTAGGACGCATAGCGTGCGCACAGAGGTGCCGGTGTGCCTATATAACCGAGTGTAAAAAGTTTTAGAGACATAGACGGGGAGAGTCAGCGCACTGGCCGTTTCGCATTCGCGACCTATAAATAACAACGGCCAGGCCGACGTTAAAACGATTATCGCGATCGCCAGCGTCATGATGTATTATTATTATTATTATTATTATTGTGACGACGAAGCGCTGGGAGATGTTTGATATGAAGGATATAAAAATAAAATGCGAGTGCAAAACTAACGTAGTACCGTGTACATTGTTACGGCGAGTCTCTTGCGGACGTTTTCAACATTTCCAACCTGTTGTTCAGTTGACACTTGATTTATTATTAAAGAGGTACTTAGGAAATATAATCTTGTAGGAAGTTTAGCGTTAAGAAAAACAAAGAAGTCGCGTATTTGAAAATGTTGGAAACGATCGTTATACGCTTTTCTGTATTATACATATATTGTATTATTAAAAGTTATAAGCGATTGCCAAGTAGAAACGAAAAGAAAAATGATAAATTTGAGTGATAATTTTTCTTATTGCGTACAATTCTAGTGAATATAACAAGTCTCGTTACTCAAACGAAAGACGCTATTGTTCGAGTGTGATTTAAATGTTGAATTTATTGTATGGTTGTTTGATCTGCTCGTAAGTGCACTGCGTACCGAGGCAAGCGACGGGTGTTTTGAAATTCGGTTTCGCAGAACGTAGCGCCGTACTTTTTTTTAGTCCCGAAAAAATAATGAACCTTGGGCGAATAGTAAAATAGAGTTTGTAAAACACTCAACAATTTTTTCGATGTGGTTTATCTTTTGTGATTATTATACCGCACTTTTTTCTAAGAATATTTATGCGAACGATAAACCGATCTCCTACGACTTTGAGCCATCGTATTTTTATCCAACAGCAACGTGTCTGCTTGGTATTTTCGACGTACTACACGACTGCGTTGGATCGTATTGACGATTACTTGAAACTGATAAGTCAAACGCGCAAAATAATGGCTCGTAAATTTTTAACAAAAAGAGTTTATTCCGCCTGATATATCGTTATCACACTAATGTACTGCCGTTTTCGATTACGTTTTTTACAAAAATTTTCAAGTAATTAGTTGTGATGTTTTCTTCTCACTGGCCTTACTTTGCATAGCCCCGAGGAGTTCGTCACTTTGTATTTTCATGTAAATAAAACAGCAGTGCTGTAAAATTAAAAGGCAACTTCAATAGTTCTTTCGCCCTTTCTCTACCTTTTGTCGTAAAAAAGTAATATCAAACGACTTTTTCACGTATTTATTTAAGTTCCTGTAATTTTAACATTTTTCTTAATTAAAATATTTTAATTATAAACGTTGATAACTGCGCGATCAAATAATAAATTTAATATAAAATTTCCGCTCCTTTTACCTACGCTTTTTCAAGCCTTCAGCCTCAACTACAGAACTTTAATTATCATTATTATTTATTTTGTTGAACAAATTCAAGTGGCGTAACAGCGCGCAAAGAAGCCAATCTAGCGAGTCTTATGATTTATTTACGGCCAAGTTTCTTTGGCCAGACGTGTACGCGCGAGAACAGTTGCAACTTTTCGAAAGACCCAATTTCCGAGTAAATTTCCAGAGCAAGAGAAAATGAAGATAAGCTCGAAGTGGAACGAAGTTGAAGACAACAGCTGACGGTGTCAAAACAACCGGCTCGCCCAAGTTCAACAAGCGAGAACTCTCTTTGGAAAGATCGCGATCCTATAACTGAGGCTGCAATCGACACGCTTCCAAAAAGCGAACAGGTAGGTAAAAATAAAAATGAAGAAAACAATAAAAGGGGTGGGGCTTGTTGGAGTAAACTAAGAAAGTACAGAGCTAGAGAGATGGATCCCTCTCAGTTTTGCCCCTGATCCGTCGGACGAGCTCGCTTGCACTTTGGCTCTGAGATCGTTTATCTTTGAAGTTTCGCACTTTTGCGCACTGCAGGCGGAAAAGGCCCAGAAAGAAAAGTCATTTTTCCGAGCTCTTGACAACACATACCAAGAGCCGCAGCGGAAACATTAAGCTCGATCATTGCTCTCGTGCTTTTCGGAAAAGTCGAAGGCGACGTTCCGCGGACAGCTCGCGCGAAAACAAAAAAAAAAGATGAAGCGCTCGGAAAACATAAGTTTTAAAAATTGCGTTTTCGAAAAAAACACGCCCCTGAATAACGCGTTTTTCGAGCCATTCGCTCTGTAGAAACGGCGCGGGAAAAAAAGAGAAAGTCGAGCGTAGGAGGTTTTAACGTGGAAAAAACAAAAAGTATGCCGGCTGGCTGCTGGAGTTACTCACGCGAGAGGCGGAGGAGTAGGGGGTGGGGGGGGGGGGGGGGGGGTGGATGCGGGCGGGTTCTATTTTCCTTTCGCGCACAGAGAAAATAGCTAAATCTATTTGTGCCGAGCGGTGGAGTCGAGTATTATGTCATTACTTGTTTTTAAGTGTTGGGGTAGGGGTGAGTTGCTGAGTACAAAGGCCTCGTGTATACAGCCCGGCACTTCTGAAGTGTTGATCGAGCCTCGTGTTGAAAGAGTATCGGGAACAGCTGCTGCTGCTGTACTGCTGCGCTGGAATTTGTTGACAAAATCGATTTTCTCAGTTTCTGGACTTTTAAAGTGACAGCGGCCCGACCGAGCGCGCATATTGAATTCCTTTCCCGATAAAATTGAGCGCTTTTTTCCTCACGGTTTACTTGTACTTTATTAAATTCAATTTAAAATAAGCTCCAACCGCTTGTTTGCTGTGTTTCTCCTTTCCATTCGATGTCAATAATAGTAGAGATGTCTTGTTTATACATGCGTACGTTTAATTTTAATAAAATGTCTTCTTATTTTCGCAATGGAACAAAAAACAACGATTTATTTGTTACGTTCGCCGTTTAAGCTAACAATGGACTTTGTCATTTTTATCTTCGCGACCGGACATTTTTAAAAGGACAGATTTTTTCGTCGAAAAAGTTTGATTCTTAATTCCGAAGAGAAAGAGATATAAAACTCTTTTCAAAGATTCCATTGTTTCAACTATTACTTCTCAAAAGATTAAACTCCTTTCTTTTTTTTTTTTTAAACTCGCAACTTTTAACAAACTTTTAATTTGATCTCATACTTTCCTAAAGGAAGACCGGCTTTATATAAAAGCTCGAGCAGCAATGAGAAACAAAAAGAAAAACGACTTTGAAAAAAATTAAATTTTACGATACTTCCAAAGTCTTCCTTATCGCGGTGTCGCGCAACAACTGGACATCTTCGCCACTCGCCAACAACTCGTTTGAGCTTTCAACAAAATATTCCCTCACTACAGCGAGCTGTGGCAATACAAATAAATGACACGGGCTCAATTCATATGCTTTAGAGCTCATCGCGGGGGTAACAAAAGCCTCGAGAGCAGCTTGTTCTCAAAGAGCTTATCTTTCGGCGGGTTGCTCCTTTAGCCGTGGCCAGAGCAGCAAAAAATCAAGCCTCTCCTCTGAATTTCGAAAAAGCTCTCGGGCCCTTTTGGTAAAACCGCGCACGTCTCTGGCGCAGTATCCGAGCTAAAAGAGGCGTGAAGAAGCGAGAGCTACGTCAAAGAGCGGAGGCTTCTCGAACGGCCCTTGTGCTCGCTGCGCCGGGGAAAGAGTGTCTGGGCTGCCGAGCGGTAAGCTAAAATTACGGGAGTAATTACTCACGGGACTTGTCTCTATACTCTCGGCTCAGTCGCGCGCATTGTTTTTTCCCCCCGAGCTTTACAAGCGCGACGCCTTTGATCTTTCTCCGATTGGACTTTGATGACCGAGCGGGGCCGGTCCGCTGGGTGTCGATTCTCCGATTGAAACTTAACGAGTCCATTGACGAGATTGAGCAAGCCTGAAAAGCTCGCGAGAAATCCGGACTTTGATATAAAGAAGAGCGTCGGTGGCATTAACGCGGCCCGGCGCTTGTATACTCGCCCGAAAACGTCAGGCTGCATGCAAAGAGGAGCCGAGGGGGGCTGAGCGTGCCAGCTGATAAATACGCTCCTCGAGCTCATCTAATCTAATCCTCGGGCACTTATACATGGCGCGTCGCTCGGATACAGACGCCAGTCGCGGACAATGAGGAGGGCAAGAAGGGACCAGAGGGGCATTGCTGCTGCTGCAGCAGCTAGACATGCATCACGGCGCTCTCGCGCTCCTCCTTCTCCTTCGCCGCGGCCTGAATAATTCATGCGTCGCCGGGAGTAGACGGCGTACACGCGCACTGCCAACGCTCTGCCAAGAGGATGAAGGGGCTCGGCGTGTCTGTGTGTGTGTGTGTGTGCATGTGAGCTGAGGGGGGCCTTTATTGTGCGCCCGCGGACAATATTGGACAAGCCGAAATTGTTGCGCGCACGACTCTTTGGGCCACAATGCCACACGAGAGAGCGAGAGAGAGTAGAAACTGCTGGTGCAGCGGAGGCCCGCTCGTCCCACTTCCAATTTACAGTTTAAACAAAATTCCGTAGCCGAGGCGAGAATATTTGCGCGCCCGTTGAACCAGCCTGCAGCTCCTCCAATCCTACTACACACCACTTCTCCTCCGTAGTCTCCATTCGAGCGGGGGCCACACACTTTTGTACTGCGCTTCTCGAGAGGGAGAGGGAATATAACGCAGCAGAGCGGAGAAGAATGCACGAGCGCTCGCCGAGCTTTATACACATATACGTATATGCACGGGAAAATGTTGGCAGAGTTGATTGACGATAAATAAAGGTAATCCGATTGTCGCGCCTGCACGCCGAACGATGCGCGAGTTGCTTCGGCTCCCGCCGGCGAATAATTTATATAGACGCGCGAGGTTGCAGGCGGAATTCCAACGGCTATGGCGCGCCGCGTCAAATGTTTTTCGAAAAACAATTCTTTTGCCCGAGCAAAGTTTTAGATGCGAGAGAGGGAAGAACGCGCCGGATGATTCCTGCAGCGCTATCGATTTCCTCTTCATCACAGTCGACTGGTGTAGCTCGCTCGCGGAATTGCGCCGCGGCGAGGAAGCTTCAAAGAAAGAATCCTCCCCTCGGCTCTGTACGCTTTCTCTCTCGCTGCTCTGCGCGAACAGTTGTCATTTGGCTAGAGTCAACAGTTTTATGCGGTATGCAAAAATTCGGGCTGCACCCCGAGCAGAGCTGTGCGTCTCGCACTTTTTCACCACCAACTTTTATCCCAGCTACGCGCATATGCCAGCAGCTAGCGTGTTTTTCTCCTTCAAATTAACGGCTCTTTTGAATTTTATGATAGACTGACGATTTTTTCGGAAAATCAAGCGAGATATACATTTTTAGTTTTTTTTTTCTTCATAGCAATGTGCGCGGAAATGACAATTTTAATGCGTCCACGTGGTATTGCACGCACATTTTCCGAGGATATTCTCGGTAATAAAAAAATAATACGCGAATAATCATGTCAGCAGGCGTGGTATTGAAAACAAAAGCATAAAAGTCCGAGGGTGTGCAAACGATGGCAAAAAAAAAGAGGACTGCGGCAAAACCGTCATCCCCGACGGCGTACAGCCGGCTGCTCTCGTGGAGAGTGAAAACCGCGAGCTCGGCACTAGGGCCAATAAAATACGCCGCAAATGAGACGTCGCTACAAGCTAGTGGAAGAGTATGGCTCCCGACCACGAAGCCAGGGAGAGGCTAGCTCGGGAAAAGGGGGCCATGCCGGCGCCAGCACCGGCCAACTCCGAGCCAGGGGCTTTGAAGCTGCAGTAGCCTGCCGGGGCCGTAAAGCTTGCGCTTTAACGCCCCGCAAGCATATACGTCGATTTCTCCTGGTTTTTACTCGCGGCTACAGGCTCGCCCGTGTACCTACACGCGCCGCCGAATTAGTTGGATGGCCTGGTTGTCCCGGCGCTGTACATGCTCGGCCCAGTCGCCTCCCCCAACGGCAACGCACAGCAGCAGCGAGCAGCAGCGCCGGTAGCAGTGGGATCAGTGGTCCCTCTGGGAATTCGCCTCCGGAATTTCCCGCTGGTAGCCCCATTCCCTGTCCCCCTCGGCCCTGCCCTCCGGTTTTAGAGTAGTCGCAAGCTCCCGACTTCTCGGGGCTGCACCAAAACAATGGTATATAGCCGGCGAAGGCCGCGCGCAATAGTCCGTATATGTGCCGTCTTGAAGAATCCGGCGAACAATGTTGCCCGGGGAATGTTGATAATCCCCGCTCGCGCGTTAACTTGGATTATTAAAATACTTGCAGCGCCGCGGCGGCACTCGCGGGCATCTCGCCAAAATCCGACGCCGAGCCGATGGGATAGTCGGGCCAGCCAGAAGGAGAGGCCCGAGCGCCGAGGAGCGAAGGCAGAGAGATAGACGTCATGGACGCGTGCCATTTTCGTTGTATATCAATCGGCCGAGCGAGGAGGAAGAGGCTTCGAGACTCTCGCTCTGTGCTTCGGCGCATCCGCATGATTTACGACGGCCGCTCGTCACTGTCCAGCGATGAAACGTCCGTGGGCCAATTGGAATCGAGAGCCGGGCTCGCGCGCCCAGTCGTAAAGCTCCCGCTGCAGCAGCCGCCCTACTACCGACGAATTTATTTTGCATAAAACGGCCCGGCCGTGCCGTGATAGCAATGCATGACGAGTAGAGCGCGCACCGCCTGGCGCCACTAACGCCACGGCCCGTTTACGTTGCCGCTAGGAAAATTACAAATTTTCAAGGGCTCGCGAGAATGGCCGTTACGAAATTATGAAGCCGAGAATTTGCCGGGGGAGCGCTGGGATTGTTGGGAGGCGGCATAAAAATTCATGAAAACGCGATAAAAACACTGCTCTCCGGCTTATCAATATTAATATTCTCGGCCGGCGGGCAATTCGCGTGGATTGAACTAGGCATGCAGAGGAGGGGCCATAGAGTTGGCAAAAATGAGCAGGCGCTCGAGGGTCTGCGGGCGGCGAGGAGCTCGACTATATGCGCGAGAGCACTCGAGAGGGAGAGAGCGCTCTTTTGGCAGCTGTAAAGAAAGCTCTGAGAGCGCCTCTGCAAGCTCCAATCTACTCGTGTCTGCTCGACAGCCGGAGCTCGTCTGTTGCTGCCCCTCCTCTCGGTTGCTTTGACGCTCGTGCGCGCGGCGCGAGGCCGGGCGAAAAATGAGAGGGAAGAAAGCTCGGGCTGTTTAATGCCCCTAGCAGCGTTACCGCCACCGCCACTGCTGCCGCTGCTGCTGTTCTTTACGGCGCAACACTTTATTAAGTGCTCCGAGAATGGGGATGTTTTTACGAGCGACAAAATTCCAGCTAATTCGACTGGTTTTGCTTTGTTTGCTTGAAAGAGAAAAGAGAGAGAGAGAGAGAAAGCGATGGATTAACGGGATGTTTACTCTTAGATTGGAAGAGTTTATTGCGCGAAATAGCAAGTGCTTCGTTGTTTCGACGCGCGATTGCTTTATTAGTTTTTCTTCCAGTGGCGATGATTGATTTTTTTTTCCTCTTACTCATCCTCTACCCCTCCTCCTGACCTCGACTCCCGCCCCCTCTCATCTCGTCTCATCGTGTATCGGATGAAAAGTTGGTATAAAGTAGTTAAAGCTAACCGCAGCTGCCTAAGACTTTGCTATAAAGTTTGCAAAAAAAAAAAGAAGAAGAAGAGAAAAAAAAACGAGAGAAGAAAAAGATGGCGAAATATTCAAGAGATTTCTTGGGAAAGTTTAACGCCCCTGCCGTTAATTAAATGGATTCATTCAATTACGATTTAAAGAACAGATAACGCTCTAAAATTAAAGGCCCATCTCCTCATAAAGCTCGTGAATAAAAAATCCAATTTTCAAAGTGCCTTTTTAATTTCGCCGCACCCGTTCTCCCATCCTACATACCTCTCTCCACCCCCTTCCCCTATTTCCATCACCTCGTTTTCGAACTTCCGACGGTTTAATGCCAAAGTTCCGTAGGCGCCGCGATAAATTTTAATTTCCATACCGACGAAATACCAAAATTTCCGAAACATTATTACAAAACGCGCACTTTTGCCAACGAACAAAAGCTCAGAGAGAGGGAGAGAGAGAGAGAGAGAGAGAGAGAGAGAGAGAGAGACGTTTTGTCAGTCGTTTTACCGCGAAAGCCATTGAAATTCAATTCAGGACGGCCTGACAGATTTTCTATCTCGGATCGTCTAGCGCTCGACAATCAGCCGGTGCGCATCTCGAAATTAATCGTGCCCAGTCACGCTCCGCACGCGGCTCTCTCCTCTCGATCTCCTGTAGAGAGGGCGACCTTGCCGGCCGATGACCTACTAAGCACTCGGGCATGAATCAGCTTGTAGCCGGGCAGAAGTGCACAATGGGCAGTCCGGCCAGGATATTTGGCGATGCGCCGATACGCGTGAGCAGCCGTGGAAAGAGTCCCTCTGCGCCGCAGTGCAGGCCAAACGATGCGTCATCGCGAGCCCCTGGCTTTATTGGCTCTCCCTCCGATAAGGTCTTCCCCCGCCCGTTCTTCCTCGGCAAAGCTGAATGGACGTAATTACTTGAGCGATCTCCTCTCGAAACGCTTGGCCCGAGATTTACGGGCGTTCGGCTGGCTTGATTTGAATTTACGATCTCGCTCGTTGTCGCTCCTTAGCCCCACTCCGTCCTTATCCTGGACGCCTTGATGCTTTGTTATTCTTGCTCTTGTCAAAATACCCTGCGAGCGTAAATGTAAACTCGAGTCTCGCGAATACACACACGAGTGTTTTCACGCGTTGCGGATCGTCGAAAGAGAGAGAGAATAAAACGAACAAGGGGAGGGATAATAACCGATCTCTCATTGCCGATCGCGAGAGCGGTACGTTTCCTCGTACAGCCGGCGCGGACAAGCTACAAAGATGTGCGTTCGCCCCTGAGACATCGGAGGAGGAAGCTCGGCGAGCTCGACGACGACAACGCCAACGACGCGGGAATAAAGAGAGCGTCATAGCAAGGCGGAAGAAGCAAGGACCTTCGGCCGAAGGCGAGCGCGCGCACGCTCTACACTTTGACTGTACGCGGAGAGTGGGAGGGGGAAAGAAGAGCGTCAAAGCACTCGTTGCGCGCACGTGTCGCATCGGTAATCGAGTGACGGACTGCCGGCGAGCGGGGGGCTCTCTCGCGGCGCTCGGAATTTTTAATCGGATCTCCCGGCTTTCCTTTGTCCCCCGTGTCCCCTTACTCTCTCGCCGCTATGCCCCCACGTATCTCACCGGGCTTTTGTCGACTTTTGCTTCCGATAATTTACCATCGCGCCTAGTTTCAATGGAGATGTGTCTATAGCTGCTTTGGCGCCGCTATGAAAAGCTGTCTACTCTATCGATAACCATCTTTTTTTTTTTCTTAAAATTTCTTGTTTATGCAAGTCTCCGTTATGTAAGCGTTACCGTTACGCAGAATTAGAATTGGCGCCGAGCGAGTCACGATGGCAAATTCGGGAAGTGAAGCGAAGCCGCATGTATTTCGCGACGTAACTCGCAATAAAAGAGCGATCGATGTCAGCGAGGAGGGGGAGTCGATTCTCTGCCGATATGACAGCCGGCTGCGGATTCGCGAGTCGCGTGTACAGCCGCGGCTCTGGTATAGGAAATAGCTTTATGACACAGCTCGTGTCGTCGGCTGCAATTAATTAAACCCGGCAGTCTCGCGCCTTCCGAGTAGTCCATCAAATGCGAATCTCGAGCGTGTAGGTACACGCTCGTTCTTAACAATAATCACTCGAATAAATAAGCCGCCGGCAGTGAACAGTCGCTCGCCGACGGGGACTAGAACAAGCCGGAGTTTATTAACAACCGGAACTCGCGCAAGCGGAATTTCTCATCTCTCGACTCTGCCTCCTCTACTGACGCGAGAACACACCCGCGGACTCCTCGTTGCGACAATCGCACACCGAGCAGAGTGCCAGGCCGAGCGAGAGAGAGAGCGAGATGCTTCAGAGCGCAACTTCTCCGCGAACCCCTGGGAAACTAGCTTGCGATAACGTTCGCTACCTCCACGTGTTCTCCAAGCCGTCTCGCGCAAGCCCTCCTCTCTCGCTTGATTTCATTAGACAGCTCGCAAGAGCGAAAGATTTAAAAAGCTCGCTTGGACACTCTGTCGCGTGCTCGTATCAATTTCAGGCGGTACTCTTGGTAAAACGAGCGTGAGAACGGCTTCTTAGATCTCTCTGCGATCATATTGCCACTATTCTCTCTCTCTCTCCCTCTCCCGTGGTGCAGTAGAACGAAGCTGGAGCGCGAAGGGGGAGCGTGTCAGCAAAGTTCACGCTGGTATAGTAACAGAAAGCCGTCACGAGCAGTCGGCCGCCTTAGTCTCGCTTCAAGGGTATATAGGTGTACACTTGGCGTGCGGCACAAAGAGCACGTGTGCGCTCTGAAGCGCGGCAACAGCGATACGCTTGCGCCGGCGACAGTTCAAAGGGTCCCCCCCCCAGCCATACGCGGCTCTTCCTTAAAAAGCCGGGAAACCCTGACAAAATCTCACCCTCTCACCTCTGCGCCGGCTCTTTTTCATCGGCCCGAGATCCATGCTGCTACTTGAAATCGATATTTTGCAAGCTCGCTGCTGCTGCTGCTGCTCTGGAAATGTTTAGTCATACACTCTTGGATATCGAGGCTGTAGTTTGTAAAGCCAGGGAGTTGGCTGCTTTTTGAAGCTGTATGGAATTACTTGGCTCTAGCATAGAGCGCTGATTTCCAAAGGCGCGAGCTTACTTTTGTCGCGGCTCGCTGAGCTGCGCGCAACTTGCGAGCAACGCTATCCTGATAACAATAAACCTTTCTCGGGAGGGAAAAAAGTTCGGCATGAAAATATCAAGGGCTCCAGGTGGGTATGTATATCTGGTAACAAGGCCCTCCCGATTACCCGTTCATCCCTCGGCTAAGAATTTTTCAAAGCCGCCCGGCAGAGAGCAGCTGCCGCCGCGGCGGCGCTCTGCAACTTTCCCGACAAAGTGTAAAGCGCGCCGCCTTACAGCCGTCAGATGAAAAACTTGGAGGAAACTTGCCGAAGCCGGAGGGGTGGGTGGGGGGCTGGCTGCTAGCCGACGACGCGCCGAGGCAAATTTCGGCGTCTACCGAGGCGTATAGCCTCAACTTCCCCTCCCATCAACTGCTCTCGAGAGTTCGAGAGCGAGACGAGTTTCGCGCTCGTTAGCGCTGATAAACGTCGGCTCAATCGGCGAAATTAGGCGAGGGCCTCGGCTGATAGGCGCACCTCCCGCGCGTCAAAGCTGCCCCGGCGCGCCGAACTGATTCAAGCATCGGCCGCCGCGTATTATGCCAAAGGCCAAAATTTACGGCTTACCCTCCCCCCCCCCGTTGCCTCTTCTCCTCGCGCAGGATGATGCAAGAGTTTGTTTCAAACTACATCCCGTGAGCAAACTCGACTCGACGGAGAGACTGCGTTTTTAATGTATATAGATCGATAATGAGAAACAAGCCGACGCGTGTACTGCCTGTGTAACTGCGAGACTGCTGTAGGCTACGTGCCTCAAACGCGAAAATGATGCTTGTCGCTTTGGAGAGAAGAAAGAAAAAAGGAGAAACAAAATTCGCGAAAAGACGGATGTCCTTTTAAAGACGCGCGCAGAGTGTTAAGTCGTTGTTGACTTTATTCAGGCTCGAGCCGACCTCCGGATGGATTTAAAATAGGCCCGACTCTCTTCGCTTGAGAAAGAGAGAACGGCCGAAGCAGTCGGGCCGCTCGTGGAGGGGGGGGGGGGATTACTTATTCATGAAACTTCACGGGAGCGCGCGAGACATGAAAAATTAAGCCGTTCTTTATTTCGCCAGAGCCGCCGGCACCGCGGCTATACGGGCTGCGGGCTCCACCTAGACTGGGCCAGGAAATTGGATTCCCGGCAAATTCGCGGCCGGCGCATCCCTCTAGCTTCAGCCCGGCCGTAATTTCACATAAACAAACGATGTACATTAATTTAGCGCGTCGTACGCTCGACGCCCCCGCCTCCCTCTAACCTGCCCTTCACACGCGACGAATTTTCCATTATTATCAACTTACCTCGACGTCGCGACGAGGGAATTTCCGCCCATCAAATTACAATTACGGAGAGCCTGGACGTGAGCGCACGCAAATTCGGGGGATGTACTAATTTCGAGCGTACACGTGGGCTTACACGCGAGCACGATCAAGCGCGCGCGCGCACCCCCGGCCCAGCCGAAGACACTGGTTAATCTGCCCTGCAAATTGACGGAGAGATAGCATAAGTTGCTTGCCAGCTCAATCTCTCCCGTGAAAATAATCAGATTTTACACGGATTTGCCGGATGGCTTTATTTCGATACATCGACCAGTGCGTCTCTTTAGACTTTGTATTCCGCGGCGATGAGGAAGCGAGAAGGTCGCTCGAGTCGATTTTACCATTCGCTAAACGCATTAAAATTTCAATAAAGTCACATCGGCTTTTAAACGAGCGCGCTTGAATACTAAAGCTGTCCGCTGGCGGTACACCTCTTACCACTGACCGTTATCCACAGCTCGCTCTCTCTCTCTCTCTCTCTCTCTCTCTCTCTCTCTCTCTCTCTACACCAGCTATACGAAAATCTAATCGTCGAAGCGAATTTATCCGCAATTGCCGTTGTTTCTCGCTTCCTCCGGACGAGCTAATATTTCTTTTGCTGCGCCGCAGCTTGACAATATGAGCACGCGTTTATTCCCTTTCAGCGGAGCGCTCAATTATTTGAAACTCCCCCACCGCGCAAATTCTAAACGCGCAGTATAGGGCGGCGGCAGGAGCCGAGCGAGTATCGGGTGTCTCGCGAGGCCGCAACTCCATTTAACTCGCTCTAACAAATTACCCAGGCATCGGCCCAGATCGGCCCGAGCCTCTCTTTTTTTTTTCAAAGCCAAACGAACCACACCGAGAGCTGTGCGCACACATATGGCCGAGCAACTCCCTCGAGTCGCCCCCTCGGGTCGACCCTCCTGCACCGCCGGAAGGGGCGGCAACGGCTGCCTGCCAATGATGCACGCGCACGGGCCCCCCCCCCCCCCCCTCGACCAGCTGCAGTTCCACCGATTTTTCCCGAATGCCTCCCCCGTATCGACGTTAATGGCATAGTTGGATACAGACAACCACCCCCTCCGCCCTCCTCGCAGACACAGACACACAGAAATTCGCGAGAGCAGCGGTTTAATTAAAACTTGCCGAGGCGTGCAGGCCTCGTCTTTGGCCGATGCATCCATGTGACTTTCAACGGATCGACTCTCTCTCTCTCTCTCTTTGCGCGTATGTGGGTCCTTGTTAATTAAGCGCAGCGAAATCCCGGCGCGCGTTTTCAACCTCCGCGCGCCTATAGACCCCCTGCCACCAGCGCCGTTATTTTTCTTCTTTCAAACCCTGGCCGATGCAGCTACCCCGATAGATACTTCGCGAATATGCGCTTGGGGGGGATTAATTAAAACGATATCGAGGCCGCGCACGTACGAGTGTCTCTGGCTAACTGAATATTTCCAAAGCCCCCGTGCTTTTCCTTCTGTTTGCTGGGCTGCTCATGTTTATTGCAGTGCGTCGCCAAGCTCAACTTTTCAAATTATACAAGACGATAATTGGCTCCCGCTAGATATGAAGCTCGTAATCGAGATGTAATTCCAGCTAATAATCTCGAGGCCGGCTCTCAAGCTCTAAACGAGTTAAAGTCGAGCCCGGAAACTGTGTGGTGCGAGTTGTTGCTAGCCGGAGTTTGCTCGTCGTAACGATGAGGGTACGCCGGCAAAAATGTCAATTTCCCATTCATTGCCCCCAGGAGCATAACGGCGTATTTACTCTACCGCGAACTTGCCCTGCGTTTGCCTCTTCAATCCACGCGGAAACTGAAACTTGTCGATATCGCTGCTTTCTAATTCTTGTGACATGTTATTAACCGGAGCGCAGAGCATACGACGAGAATCGGCAAGTGTTGGACGGTGCGGTTTGATAACTTTTCCGTTGGCCAGGGGTTGTTGGATGTAATTGCCCTGGTCTACGGGGAAGAATGGCTCTCGTATTTTCATTTCCACGGGTTTGCTTAAGCTAACGGCCCTCTCTTTTAAGGTTTTCTTCCCGCGCGCATTTACATTTTTATCTCGCTCTTTGTAAGCTTTTGTAAATTACTAAGCTCCCGCGGCCCGATGACTTTTTTATTACCCGAGATCTTTTTTAATAAATCAGAGAACGAAACGAGGGACTTTGGAATATTCATAATTAATTATTCCCGAACGATGCTGTAAAGTTTTTATCCCTTCCTTTTTTATTTTCTTTTTTTGACTTTCTCATCCAAAATAAGCGGACGGAGGGGCATTATAAATCTTCCTTTTGAAAAGCGCGCGCCACGAAGCTCGTAAGTTTTAATTCAAGCGTCGTCTGGCAATGCAAGTATTTTCCAAAGAAAATTCTAAATCAACTTTGACAAAATTTATCTGTGCCGCCTAGAGAAGAGGAGGAGGGAAAAAAGCAAACCGGATCGAAGCTTTTTTCATTTCGAGCAAATCTTTTCATCACGCCGAAATGAAGCCAAATTCAATTTGCTACCCCGGCGAAACGCCCTCCAGCCAAATAAATCACTCTCATCACCCTCGGCATATCAAAAACTCTCTCCCGCTACTCCGCTGATGATAATTAAAAAAAAAAAGCTACAGCGTCATCCTGGCGTTCTCGCATCTCCGCCGCGCGGCAAAATAAAATCGAAGAAACTCGAGTCGGTCTCCCCCTAAGATCAGCAAGTCTGTTCCCTCATCGCGCTCTCTCTCTCTGGCGTCTTTCTTCTTCGGCCCATACATCTCTTGCACCTGCAATTGCTGCTCTCCTCCATCACCGCCACTAGCCCCTAGCGCACGCAAGCAGCAGCAGCCGCGGCACAAAAAAGCCAAGGCAATTACAAAACTTTATACCAGCTTTCACGTGCTGCTGCACCGAGAGTAAAGAGACAGAGAGGCCGGGCCGAGGGCAAAGGACGGGGGGCCGACCGAAGATTGATCGGCTCCGGGCCAAATTCAAAATGGGATTTTACGCCGCAGCGCCTCGAGCAGCCGGCCGAAGCGGCGTAGGCAGCGAGTGTAAGCAACGAGGAGCTTTTTCTCCAACAAAAGTCCGCCGAGTCAGCTAGATATCGCGGAAAAATTTCGTCCACCTAGCCCCGGTCCGCTGGCGCGCTCTCTTTCTCTTGTTAGTATACTCGCCCTCTACCACCGCCGCCGCCGCCGCAGGGGGACGGGGCTGCAGTGCAAATAAACGTCCGGACGGCGTAATTAACGCCCGCTGGCGTGGTCCGCCGATGCTTAATCGGCCATGCGCTACTGCATAGCCAACCCCTAACCAGTGAGCCACTGCCTCCCCCTCGCTACTCGCTCTCTCTCTATCGTCCCTTGAGCCAAGCGTCAAATTGCTCGATCGCTGCATTCTAATTCGGCTGAAACTTTGATAGCCACTCTATCAATTTGTTTGCCTAGCAGCCCCTAGGCTATGTTGGCTTAACAAGTTTTTTCCCTTTTTGCCTTCCCCCCCCCCCAGCCAGCTATAGCTTACACGCCGTGTGTTTCTTTGAATTTTCACTCTGGGTTGGCAGTGTACACGTCCATTTAAATTCATTCGGCGGAAGCAGGAGGAAACAATATTTTCCCTTTTCTATCCCGGCACACGGAGATCTCTTTCGCTTACGTTCTCTCTTTAGCTATATCATTAAAATCCGGCTTTGATACTAAAAATCTCACCGACAGCACTTGGTGGGCTTGTGCCGTAGAGTCAGAGACTAGTTACAGATCTCCCAATCTCGCGCGTCTTTATTCTCGCTTTCGACACACATCCAGCGGTGATAGCAGCTCACTCGGCTTTTGTTGAGAAGTGGTCTCTCTCTCTCTCTCGGCGTAGTCCGGATCTCCCTCGGTGCGGTTAGCTCTCGGTCGCTGGGAGTTGCAAAATTAACGCGCATTGTGCGCGCGAATTAGACTCTAAGAGCGGGAGAGAGAGACGTCCAATCGGTAGCGTGGAAACTCGTTATACACACCGCGCGCTCGCCTCCTCGTGGTTTCCGACGTAGTGGCTTTTTGCCCGAGTCGCTCCTCCGTCCTCTCTCGGTAAATGCTACGGAATTGAAGCGCTAGCCCCCTTTACCCCCCCCCCCACCTTGTTAACCAGTCCTCAAGGGCCGAGTTAAACCGGGTGACGTTTAAGTCTTCGGGGGGGAATTGATTTCGATCGCGGTAATATCCTGAGATTAATTTGGGAGTAGCGCCCAGCGTTACGTTACGTACTTTTCATAGTGCTCGTATAAAACTGTCCAAGCTACTTTATTGCTTATAAAAATGCACTTTTATTTAACGATCCTCTACACGAATAGGCAATTTCAAAATGATAAATATCCAAGGAAAAAATGCAATGTAAGAAACGAGTAGTGGCGACGCAGCGCGCTCCGGCTGATAAATCAAAGAAGCGTCTGATCGGTTCCGTCTGTAACCACTTGCCGCATACGCTCTTGGCTCTATCGACTTCCCTATACCCTCCGCAACTCTCGGTTTTGCTTATCTGCTTTTTTTTTTCTTCGCCTCCTGGGTCTTGCAATTTTTATTCAAGATTCATGTTTTTTGCAATCTATCTCAATATGGAAATGAGAAAAGGTTGCGCGCTCCAAGCTCGCTTGGACTTTTTCTCCGCGGCGAAGCGAGCATCTTAATAAACAGCCTAGGGTTAGGAGAATAAAAGTAATAGATTTTTCTCCATTAATAATTGTTAGCGCCGGTTGTCAAAGTTTTGCCAAATTCATAAAAATGAGCCGAGTAATCCAAAAATATGAACTCCTGTGGATCGCAGCGAGTCATAGTGAAGATTAATAATGTACTTATATCTATAACTCAAAGATACGGCTCTTTAAAACTACTTATTTTTCAAAATTCCGACTAAAACTCGAAAAAAAAAGAGCAAACGGACATTCGTAACGCGACTGCGCCGTACATTCCCTTTTCCCACATATACAGGGAGGCACTTTGAAAAATCCGAAATTTGTATAAACCAAACAAAGCGCTCCATCTCCCCGGTCTTTTATATCCGAGTATTGGGCTCGGTGGGCTAATGTTCTCCCGTTGGTCTCTGGGAAAAAGCTAGCTTTGGCATCGGCAGGGGGGTATAGCAGTAGGCGAGTGCACGTTAGGGGGAAACTTTATTACGCTCATCGAAACGCATTAACACAGCCGTGGAAGCTCGTGCGAGCGCGCGGGAAAAAGCTCGGGGGCAATAAAGGCGAGCTCGGGCAAAAAAAAAAGCAGCGAGGGCTGAGGTGGCCGTCACGACCGATTAGCCGTGTACATCTATATAGAGAGCTACTGCCGAAGGGGGGTGGAGGCTGCACTCGAGGAGTTTATGGCCCGGCGCCGAGAAAGAGGGCCGCCGGAGGAAAAACCGGGCGGCGGAGATAAGAGCCCCGGGGAGAGGCCGGTCGAAGGAGCAAGCAGCCGCGTAAGTAAGTCAGGAGTTGCGCTGAGTTGACTGAAAATTTTTGCATGCTCCCCGCGGCCTCTTTCTCTTTTTTTCCAGGGCTGCTGGCGCTTGGCTGGCTGCGCTGGACTCCTCCTCTGGTCCTACTCAATACACGCCGCGGCTCTTTGTTATTTTTCAGCCAGCCCCAGCGAAAATCGTGAATTTCTCAGCTGGCGCGGCACAAAGGGGCGCCCTTATACACCGACTCGCGGCGCCTTCCGGCTTTCCCTCCTCCTCGGCGGGGGCAAGTTAACGGGCGCTCAAGAGCAGGAGAGCGAGCCCCGCGCGCTGACGGATAAGTGCAGCGAGCGACAAGGCCGCTTGAATTATACCCTACTCGCACTTTTTCCTCCGCTGGCTCGACTTCTTCCTTCTCTTCCTTTGCCTCTTCTTTTTCTCATATACCCTTTCAGACCCTATAGCTCGGACCCAGGAATACCAGCTCTCAGTTCTTTCACCTGTCAAGACAATACAGTCCCCCTCGGTTTTATGTGAATTGACGCGTGATATTCCTACCGGAATGGCATTACTGACTCTTCAATATGGTTACGAGCTGCTACCTTGCCGCTGTTCAATGCACGGAAAATTCGTCGATAAATTCCCTGCGCTATCCTTCTTTTTTGTTTTCCATTTTTTTTCTTTCGTTTTATCGCCTGGCAGTTTAGAAAAATATCTGGAAAGTTTGTCCGGCTAGATGGAGAAGTTTAGCGCATAGTTACAATGGTAGAACGGATCACGTACTTCCATGCACTTTTAACGTATTTTTCTTTGTCCATCTCGGCGCACATCTCTCTCCTGTTTATTTCCCTTCTTTCCAGTTTTTTCACTCATCTTCGAAACTCGTACAAATTTGACATTTTTATTTTCTTTGCAAACACGCGTTAACAACGTAATACGAAACATAGACTTCCCCCTCATCGATCTAATACATTTGCAGTTGATTAAGTAATCGCTAAAGAGAGCTGACCGTCAAAAAGCTTCGAAACCTCATCGATATATATATATATCCCGGTGCTCACACAGCCATAGTTCCAAAGAGCAGTAGCAGCAACGGCAGTCGAGCCGCGGCGACTCGAAGACCCAATTTCAAGCCAATAAATAGCGATTAAACTTGTTGAGGTGGAAATTAAAAGCGAAGCCAGACGACGAGAGGGGAGCTAGGTGGGGGGCCTGCAATCGAAGTACTTTTTTTTTCTTCTTCCACGGAACCAGAGTCGTTGCAGCGGGACGCGCCCCATGAATCATTCGGTGATCGGGGAGGAGGGAAGGAGCTGGCGCGCGTGGCTCGGCAAACATAGTAATTGCGGTGTGCGCGCGGCCAAGTTTACTCGTGAAAATTTTTACGCGACGTCGTTCGGCCCTTGAGTAATTGGCTAAAGTTCGCGCCCGAGGAGGAGAAGGGATCTATAGAGCATTTTAAGGGGAAGCCATCCTTTAAAACTGCCGCTTGGAAAGAAAGAAAAGGAGCCTCCGATCGCGTCTAGCGTTGCGCTCTGCTTTTCTATATAGCTCCGTCGGCTCTCGTTTGCCCCCGCACCGCGAGAATGACGAAGGAGCTTATTGGCAAAAAAAGCTTTGTTTTATAGAATAGTTACACGTACGTATTTTAGAAAAAACATGGCGACGACCAATCGAAGCGTAAAATCGGCCTGCTTCGATGGGATTTATCGATTTAGCTGCCCCCTCCCCCCCAGCTATTAAGAGCTTAATTACTTTTGTCGTTACCAAACGAATCTCGTCGGTCGCCAGACCGTCTCGCGGGCTATTACTAACGAACTAGGTTATGACCCATTAAGTCGCAGCAGCAGCAGCAGGCATGAGTAATTGTGTAGGTCAAGGCATTAGCGTCGGCGCTCGAATCGCAGCCACGTAAACAAATTCATTTCGCATTATCCAATTCGGCAATCAGCTTTTATCCGAGTATAAAGGGAGAAGGGGACGAGAGAGACAATCCCATTCTTTCGAAATCTATTAGCCGCGCAGGCTTTATTGTTGCCGCGGCGGCATTAAAGCTCATCAGCGAGATTTCATGAGCTGCTTCTTCTTCGACTTCCGAAACAATCGTCTCCCCCCCCCCCTCCGCTCCTTTGCACACTTTACAGTGTAGTCTCTCGTCGGGAAAAGTAAGACCGGCACTCCGGCGGAGGGAGGACAATCGGACGAATACATTCATTAAAAGTTGGGAATAGCCGGCAATTCTCGCGCCCGGGCGGAATTCCTTCGGAACGAGCGCATAATGAAGGACCAAGTCGAGAGTTTAAAAGCTGATTCTCTCTTGCGGGGGAGGACAAAAAAAAAGAAGCTTCGTCGCTCGGGAGGAGATGAGGCGCACTCGAGACGCCGCCGTTAGACGAGAGAAGTCTCGGCCATTGTCCCGAACATCCCCGGCGCTTCCGAAGACTATGGGATCGAAAGAGAAAAGGAGGAAAAAAAAACGAGGAAGAGTAGGAGGAGGAAGCGAGGGGAAAAGCCAGGAAGATCTGCACAGCAACGAGTCTTTCGAAGGATCGTAAAGTCAGGCCGAGGGGGTATAACGATCAGGCCACGAGCGAGAAAGGAAGACTTGTTATCGAACTGACGCACGGGACGTTATCAAGGTCGCGAAAGCGAACTCTCCCTTGCTATCTGGATCAATTATCATGAAAGCGTCCTAGTCTCCGGCTTATCGCTGGCCAGAGAGGGCCTGCTCTTACCGAAAGTCAGAGGCATTCTCCAAAGAGGCGCGCCGCCGATTACCGCTGCTTAATTACCCTCGCGATATGTGAATACGGCCGATCAAGCGTCTCTCGCCCCCGCTCATTTGGAGCCAGCAGAAGTAGTCGGCTAATCGCGCTGGCGGATCGGCTGTCTCGAGCCGATTTATAAACGAGCCCGCGCGTCCTTACGGCCGGGCGCAATTAGCAGGAGGGCTAACGCCAGAGCGAACGAGAGCTTGCAAACAGTGCACGCGGCGCTAGGCCGACGAGCGTGCAATTTGCGTAATGAAAAGCACGCGAGAAGCGCCGCGCGGTCGGGCTCGCCAGGGCTGAGGGGGAGCGCCGCTTTCAAGGGCAATTTGTCTCGAATTATCTTAAACGCCAGCGCCGCCACAGCCGCGAGAGCTTGCGCGGCGAAAATTCCTCGGGCGAGTTTCCAGCTGCCTTATCGTTGGAGTATAAAAAGCCGCAACGTCCTTTCCTCCGTCCGCCATTCTCCTTTTACTCTTTCTCCCGCTCTCTCGGACCGTCAATTATTTCATCAGAATATGAAACTCATTTAACACTTGACTCGCTCCACCGACAGCCCGGGATTAATTATCCGCGCAGTTGAGCCCCCCGGTACGCATCTTGGCCTCGCAGACGGCAAAGTTGGAAATGACGCTAACGCCTCGCTGACTTTCTTACGTTTAGACAGTTGACCAAATTAAATCATCATTCTCTTGATTCAGTCTACTCGGTGAAAATAGAATTTATCAGAGAAATAACAAATAAAACGGTACGCAGGTGAAAATTTTTTTCCTTCCCTATATAATGCAAGAGCGAAGGAAGAAGTTGAGACGGTGAGAGTTTTGCAGGTGTACACACAGAGCGAGAGTGCGCGGAGCGTAGCTAAACGCATTTACATTTCGCCTGGTAAATATTGCTTTTTTGAAAGTCCTATTTGCACAAGGCGCCGAGGCAAACGTTTGCAATGAGAACAACCAGAGGCCCGGGGAGCACAAACCTCCCGGGCAGGAATGCAGGCACACGGTATATGCGTACGCAAGAGGAGTCAGGGGCTGAGCTGGGGGCAGGCGGGATGTCCGGAGAGGAGGAAAAAAAATGATAATGCCGGGAAAGTCGCCGCGGCATGCGCAGAAGCGCGGCGGGGGTAGGAAGCGAAAAAAAAAGAAGCGGCAAAAATACCGGGCGCTGGCAAAGGGAAGGGGGGCTAAGAAGGCGGGGGGGGGGTGGTGTGAGGAGAGCGAGTGGGCTTTATAAGCGGCAGCTGTTTCTTCGCGCGCGCGCGCGACACACACAGAGGAGCAGCAGCCTCGGGGGTAAGGCGAGTCAGCGAAGAAAGCGCGTGGGAGGACGGAGTGAGGCTGGTATGGAGGAAAGAGTGCCGAGGCTCGCTAGCGCTAAGCGATCAACGTGTCCGCAGAAACGGCGGGAGGCCCTCCATAGTCCCACATATGTACCGAGCAGCCTGGAAAAATAAAGCGCTAAGAGGGCAAAGAGCTACCTCAGTCTGCCGCGAATTATATACTTTCTCTCTCGCTTGTTTTTTTCGTTCTCAAGAGAAAGAGCGAGGGAGAGAGGAAGCGAGGCCATTTTACGCGAGCAGCGCGCGAGTGGAATTTTCTCGATTTCTCGTCGCGAGAGCGTATATGGCTTGCGGGGGAGGAAAAAATGCCGCGCGCGAGGAAAAGAAAAAGAAAGGGCTAAGGCAGGATAGTCTCGGCTGTATAAATTGCGGGCTTTAATCCGGGCGACCTGCTCCGAGCGCAGAGCGATTAAGTATCGTTAAGCCGTTTAACGAGTAGGCATTCGCCGATGACTTTTCTCTTCCCCCCCCCCTCTTTCCCACCGACTCCTCCTTCTGCTCCTTCTCATTGGTGAAAATAGAAGCAGGGGCTTATCGTAGCCTAGCTCGTGCTCCTCGCCCCATGTAAATAGAACGAGCAATCGAGACGGGGAGAGGAAATTCACGCGTCGAGGAAAGCCCAGCGGCCAAATACCGCGTTTTCTGCGCCGCTTGAGCTATTCTTGTAAGCGTTCTCGTGCCATCTTTTTCCTTTTTTTACCATACTCCGTTTGCCAGTGATAGAGATAAAGAGAGCGAGAGAGAAAGAGAGAGAGAGAAGAGGCAAAAGTTCAAAGGGCTAAAGTTGCGTAAATTCGGTCGTTTGCTTTGTTTTTCCCTGCCCCTCTCCTCGTTTTCTATTATTCCAAGAGAGCGAGAAAAAGCGAGTCTCGGTATAATGCGCTACGTGCTGTGTGTGCTGCTGAAACAAGAAAAACAAACGTTGGCTATAATAGAGCCCGGCGTCCAATTACCCTCATCTATTACGAAAACATCGCCGGATGGGGGGAATTCAATTTTAAGAAAGCTGTAACGAACCCTGGCCCGGCAGACCACTCGAGCGTGTAAACAGCAATCAGGCTGGCCATCCAGGCTATGAGGAAAAAATAATTATCGGTCTATTTTGGATAGTCAAATATGTGTACGTCCAACGAGAGCTTGGCGTCGTCAACAATTATCCAAGTGCCCCCCCTCGCCCCAAGCAAAGTCGATGCAGGAAGAAATTAAGGGATATAAGACACCGCTCGCGTAAATTAATGCAGCCGAGGTCGTAGTAGCGCGCATGTGTACGCCGAGTGGGCTGGGGAATTAAGGGAGGCTACGCCGAGAATAGCGAATGAGGAGGCAGCAGCTCTCGAGGCGAAGTCGAACGAGGAAGAGTTGCGCGACACTCGCACCAAAGTACAGTCTCGCTGACTGACAAGTCTCTCTCTCTCTCTCCCTTTTTTTCCTCCCCTCGCCTCTGCTCGACGGGCTGTGGGCTTGGAGCGAGAGGAATTGCTTCATTAACGAGAAGTTTTTGGCCCGCGGGAGGCGCCGAAAACGAATAGGTGTCGGAACTTTTTTATTCGGACTCGTATAAGGGGATGTGCTCGAACGGGCAAATGCGGAGCGTGGCTCGAGAGAAATGGCAGGAGCTGTTTGAGAGAGAGAGAGAAAAAATTTTAATTCCACCCGAGCTGCGGCCCAGGCAGTCGTGCGTCTAGCGTTGAATCGAGGAAATTGGCTGGAATGAAGATGAGGCAAGATGAGGGGCATTATAGTTCAGGCGGTTTCGAGATATTCGACCGCTTGAAAAGTTTCCCTCGAATTAATTGACTCTCGGTAAGACGATATAAATTGGTCGGAAAAATAATTAGGCTTAGCCTAGCGATTATAATCGAGAGCTTGCGGCGTTTAACAATCCGATTATTTTTTACGTCCTCGTTCATTTCTGCGGATGCTCCCTTTGGACCTCGTAATTTTTATTGGATTTTATAGCTATGGAAAGCTGTCCGTGTAAACGTCAAATCTTTTTTTCTTTTTAAAAAAAAGATATATCTCGGAGTTGGGCACTCGGCATTGTTTTATTTTCATTTGCCACGGACAAAAAGACGAGAAGATTGAGAAAAAAATATTGTATAGGCAACATTTACGGGTATACAGTAGACTTTATCGACCATAACCGTTGACGCATTATATCGCCACTTGCACGTAATCCTTCTAAAATCCAATGAAAAGAAAAACTACCCCGACGATCTCGCGGAATAAAAGACAAACTGCGGTCGATGGAAGAAAGAAGGAAGAATAAAAACGTGGAAGCCTGAATAAGCGGAGGGCCGAGGCTGGAGGAAGACTAAGAGAGAACGACGCGTGTATAATACCGAACGAAGGGGGAGAAGGAGAGGTAAAAAAAAGGGCATCGATTGATACATCGGTTTAAGTTTAATGGAAAGTCGAGTTATGGTCGGGCAAGCGAGAAAAGCCGAGATATAAAGTGACAAGGAATTTGAAGAACGAGAAAACTTCTTGATGAACAAAAGCGCGGGGGGGGGGAGGCCTAAGGTGCGGAAAGCAGCAGCCCGAAGAAGGACAAAGTTTTTAAGGTAAATTCCCACGTAGGACAAGAGAGAGAGAGACGGGGTATGCGAGTTGCGCGCGTAAAAAATAGGCTCACGCGCACACGTTAGAGAAGAGAAAACGAGCCGGAAGCAGAGCCCTCCTCCTCCACCACGACGGAGGCTGTAAAAAAGTTTTTAATGACCCAGGAATGGCGAGGAATTCATATACAAGTCGTGAGGGGGGAAGGGCGAGAAGTCTGAAGGCTTCCGATTGTAAAAAACACGGCTACGAGTGGCAGCCGCATCTGCCGAGCTCGTAGGAAGTAAATCACGCCGCGGAACAATAAAAAATAATAAAACCAAGTAATACTGGGGACTTTTGAATCTCTCTTCTTCTTTTTTTCTCTCTTTCTCTCTCATTGTTTCGATCGAGTTATTGCGGAAATAAAAATGGGTATCAGGAACTGCTTTCACGTCAATTTATTACGGAGGGCCGCGTCGTCGTTAAGCGAAGCCTTTCACTGTTTTCCATCGCGCGGCCCTTTTATTTTTTTATTTTGGTCCCTCGGCGCGCCAGTGTGTAATTCGATCCGTTTAACGGATGAAACTTTGGCCGTCCAATCAGTATGTAGGAAGAAAAGATTGAGAAATGTCGGGAGTGAAAAGGGGGCTAACTAAACTCGTAGCTTCCTGGTAATAACCAATTACGGCCGTCGGACGATCGTAAAATAAGGGCCGAAATCCCTATCGGTCGTAATAGTCTGGCCTCGATGGGAGAGGCACATAACGGCAAAATCCTAGCGGCCGATCGAGACTACGCTACGAGAAATGACGGGGGAAAATAAAGGAGAGGGGCAGAGAGAGAGAGAGAGAGAGAGAGAGAGAGAGGAACGCGCGTAAAGTAAGTGACAAACGATGCGCTCGTGGGGGGGGGGCAGGGAGGGCCGATCGCGTTAGCATGCTGAGATCGCTGTGCTATATACGCGCCGGGCTATACGAGAGAGGGATATATCGAGCCCCGCGAATCCGCGGCCGATGACACCTGCGAAGGTGAGCCGAGCCGTGAGAAATGTCGCAAGGCTTGAGATTCGAGCTGCTATCAGGTCGTTGGACGCGGGGCTTTATCGGACCGAGGCTTACGGCAACGGCCTGTACCACACCCGAACGTACGACCTACCGGACTTGCCACGCCACTCTCCAAGGGCTTTCTCCTTATTCTTCGGCTGATTTACCTTGCTTTTTTTCCACAGAAACTACTGGGACTAGCTTTTTTTCACATTTAGATAACTACTTTTTTTCCAGATTTTTATTTTCTTTAAATTTATCGATCAAATTTCTACAAATGGATTGTAATGAAAAATGTAAATTAATAAATTTTTTGCGGCACACTGATATGCAAGGTATGTTATTAAAAAAGAAAAAGAAACATTATTGCAAATAAATTTTATAATTTAAATTATTTTCTAATCGATTGAGGAAACATTTGACCTTGGTTTTAATTTAAAATTGATAATAAGAATCTACAGAAGTATTCGAGTTAAATAATGAGTCTTTATTCTCATGACTTTCATTAAAATTCGTAATGGACGTTAAATTCGACTAAAATTAAATTTTACATTAAATTTCAAAGTTTAATTACGATCGGCATCAAAGAAATTTACGAAATGTAAAAAAATAACAGTATTCCATGAAAGGGCTTAACCTTAATAAAAAAAACTAGTTCAAACACGTTCACTAAATTTTCAAAGGCGCCGAAAGAGACAAAAATAAAAATTCAACGCGTAAAATCAGTACGACACGTTAAAATTACTCGGAAAGCTCGACACTTCGCACGGTTAGCAGAGGGGGAAAAAGTTCCAGCCTTTATTGGTATAGTCTAAATTTTTCCAAGCGCTCGCTCGCGGGTCAGATGGCATTAAAAACGTTGGGCCAGGAAAAAAATTGTCTGCGACGCGTCCGTATAAGCTAGTCAGCGCGATGAACTTCGCCTGCGAAGTTCAATTTTTCGAGGTCGGCTACGCGTACGGGAATGTATAATTCTCTTATTCCGTATGCGGCGACGTTAGCCATTTGTATGCATCCAGTGTATTTGGGAGGGCGAGTGGAAGGGGACCGCGGGACGGAAGACTCGCCGTTCTCCTTACGCTCTCGCTTTTTTCTCGACGGGATTCATTCTATTTTAATGATACCACAATTAGCTTCATTTAAATATGCCCCCTGTATTCTTTGAAATGAGATATTTATCAATTTGCCATGCCACATTATAAATGCATTGAAATTTTATCGTTCAACGACTCGAGGATTTATTAAAATTAGTTCAGATTATTTTGCGACAAGTCTTTTTTCTTTCCACCACGTTTTTTCTTCGACGAAAAGTTTTTATTATTTGCTTAATTAGACGATTTAATTAATGGCGCTATATTTGACTAACTTCTTCAAACATTTTAAATTACACGCTACATGTACGTATTTTTTGTTTTTTGAAAATTGTTAATTTCGTTTCTTCAAACTTTTTATTTATTTAATTATTTTATTTTTTCACGTTATACTTTATTCCCCTAAAGAAAATGAAATGTAAGCTTTACAATTCCAACTGTGGGTTGTAATCCATCAATGTTAATTATTAAGTGAGCTAAACAAATCTTTTCATTGTACGTGTTTCATAATTTTAATTATTTCTTTGAATTAAGTTGATAAATTAAAAGATTATCGTAGTGATTGAATTTGCGGATTGTTGCCATAATTATATTTAACGATACGTCTTGTATATTGACATTTATGTTCGTACGGAGAATTTCCTAGGACCACTACTTTTCAGCTTTACATACAAATTTATATTAACGTAATTACTTAACAAAACAATTTTGACAATTTAAAAAATTTTTATGCAACATGTTTAAATTAAGTTTAAAATAATTGTTATGAAAATAAATTTGAAATAAACAAAATTTAATATTTACTGCAATTAAAAATCCCTTTTCTTACTTATTTTTAAAAGCATAAAATAAAAATAAAAATGTTAAAATAAGAGAAGCTTTCTTTAGATCTTGAGCTAAGTACAAATTTTTATTTACTTTTACTCGTCTTTCGTAAAATTTTCCTGACGGAAATATTATTTTTAACGACACGAAAACAAGAAAAATATTGAAATGTTTTGAACCAAAACATCATACTGCATCCACATTATCAATAATATCTAGCACATTTATTAAAATGAATTAAAAGTATCGTTTATTAACAAAATTTTTGTTTATAATTTTCGAGTCAAAAAGTTATCCATCGGTGATTAGACGCTTTGATTTGTTAAAAAAATTTAAATTAGATACTATCTTATATACTAAAATGGGTTTTTTTATGAGTTCCTTCAACGGATGCGCTATGAATTTGAAATCAGCGAAATGATAATAAAGATCTTTTCGAGAATAAAAGTTTTCCTAGAATATAAAACGTAGAATAAAGTGACTTTAACGAATACTACGCATAGCAGACTGGCTTTGTCAACGTATCAGTCGTAAAGCCAAAGTTGTCATTATTTTAAGAGGAACCTCATTTTTCCATTATTACATCCTAAAAACGTTATTTTTTCTAATCCACGTATTACAAGTGCTATCAGTGCTCTAAACATTCCACTTCCGTCATAAACGTGACGGTATGTCAACCCAGCTTATCATTTTTTGCTTACAAATTGATAATTCCAAAATACGCCAGTAAACTGAACGTAATAAAAGTGTTGAACAATAAGCTATACAGCGAGCCCACGTCAATTGGATAATGTAAGAAAAAAAAAGAATAAAGGGAAAATCAAAATATTTAAGTCGTTAATCACACATAAGCGCGCTATGCATGCTATGGGAATGAACAAAAGCCGAGCGTGCGCTGCGAACCAATCCTACTGAATAAATCATGTTAGACGGCGCTGACCTATGTTCGCACGCAACTCTCGGAAGCAATGCGTCTGAAAAAAAGCAAAAAAAAAAAAAAAACAACAATGCTACCTCAGTAATCAAGATCGCAGAAAATACTGTACGATTAAAAGCAAAAAGACCTGGCCCAGAGTGTATCCATTGTAGGAGCTGTCCCACTCCCTACCCAACTGCCTAAAATCGAAAGACGAATCAGATCGCTCGGATCGTCAGATTCTCCAAGCTTGACACATTGTAGCCGGCGTTTCCGCGTCGATCGGTAGTCCAGAAGAGCGAGCCGCGCTCGAGAGTATAGCCAAGCGCTATCATCGCCGAGCTCTGGCGCGCGCGTTGTACTACTCGGCCGGCGCTGCACAAAAAAGACCGGCCGGTGGGGGGGAGGAGGAGGACGGGGGGGGGAGGCAAGAGGGCCGGGAGGCTGGTCTCGGGCAACGATTAAAGAGTGAGCCGCGCGCTCGCTCGCGCTCTGTGCGTAGCCGAGCCGACCGGAGGAGCCCCTCAGCTCTCGCGCGCTTAGTCGCGACTCGGCACTATAACTAGCGCGCTCCCGGCAGCCGAGCCGCGAATCGCTCTCCCGCTCTGGCGTTGCAACAACGCCGGGCCTTCTTTCAGTTCCACCCTCGCCTCCTCCTGCCTTTGGGAGACTCGGTTGCGACTACGGCCGCGAGTGTCTCGTGATTTTGTCCCACTGCTGCTGCCGCCGCCGAGATCCGAGTGCCCTGCTCTAGCCAGAGATACTCCTGCTCACAGGTAGGTACACACCATGCAGCGAAAGTTTGAATTTTCCCGCGCAATATCGCCTGCGTTCTCTGTACGAGCTTTTTCATACAGTTCGTATAAAACTTTGTTGCCGGTGCAATTTTATTTCGTTTGCTTTTCTATGAACTCGTGGATACAAAATAACAAATCAGGCTTTTGTTTGTTTTGAAATTATTATATTATTTATTTTTAAATGAATCCATTTCATAAGAGCGCCATTGAATTTTCTAAAAAGTCGTATTCGTTTGGCATTAATTAAGCTAAATGTGACGTTAAATCGCAATAAATTGACCTTCCGGAAAAGAGAGAGATTTGTGCTCGAGACATAAATCTACGTTTCCGCGAGTAGGAAGCAAAGGCTCTATATGTGCCTGCGCATCATTTCTCTATTGCTCTAATAACGATAAGCCGGCATGTCGTGGTGATAATTGAAAGTTTATTTTTTCAATCGCTGCTGAAGTAGGTCGTCGCTTTCTTAAGGCCCCCCATTCAAGCGTCGTTTCAGCGAATTAGCAGACGCAATTAGTTTAATTTATGTACATACCAATCGCCGGCGATAATCTCAGTCTAAGAGGAGTCTAGGCGTTCGCGTAAAAATCGGTCGAAGCGAGCGAGTAAACCGCGCGTGAAACTGATTCCCCCTTGCTCGCGAGCTGCCGCTACGGCTCCGCGTTAAAAGGTAAACAACCCGAGCGGAGAGCGAAAGAGAAAAAGAGAGCGGGAGGGGCGCGCATCGAAAATAAACTCAAATAAATATCGCGGCACAATGGAGAGAGAGAGAGAGAGAGAAAGAGGCTCGAATGAGCCTCGGATGAGATTCCCGACGTCAGTCGCGAGACGGCTGGGAGCGCAGCCTCCATTCAAGCACCCACGCGCTCTTGTACATCACGCGAACGGCTCTTTTTTCTTCTCCCTTCGGCCCCCGACACTTCCCTTCGCCCATCCGGCAGAAAATGGAGAGGGTTGACGAGGCGGCTTCGAAATCCGCGGCTTTTTTTTTGCGCGGCACAAAAGCTCACGGCGCGCCGAGGACGCCCCGCGCGAAAGCAAAATAAACCCGGTGTTTTTGCCAGGCAGCCCAGCCGGCAGGGGCAAAAACAACAAGGACCGCGACAAAAACATAAAAATGAATGAGAAAAATTGGCGAATAACGGAGAGAGAGAGAGAGAGGGAGATTGGGCAAAAAATGTCTGGCGCGTAGTGCACGCGTAGGTTGCGCTCGGGCGGGGAGTACAGGGCGAGCGCTAATGCGACACGTGCGAGAATTCGTAATGAGGCGTTAATTAGACCGCGGATAGAGTCGCTCGAGCGTCTGGAGGCCCCCTCGCTCTCTTTCTCCGTTTTTCCCCGCTGATATCTGCCCGACATCGAAAGCAATACTGGCTGCGCTTATTTTCGGGTTTCGGCTTTAATTAAGAGAGAGAGAGAGAGAGAGAGAGAGCGCCAACGAGGAGACGAGATATGAGATATTTCGGTTCGACGAGAAGGAGAGCCGAAGAAAAAGAGAGGAAAGTGCGAGGCGAGGGAGGAGGTGCATTTTCATTAGCCCCTGACGACGAATGAATGAATAAGTTAGACGGGAGACTATTGGAAGATCGTTGCTCCCGCTATGAGAAATTTAACTTGCGCGCATTTAAATGTATTTCCTGGTATAATAAAATAGTGAGAGAGAGAGAGAGAGAGAGAGAGAGAGAGAGAGAGAGCGAGCTCGTGCGAGGAAGCAGAAGCATATCAGCCGTAGCACGTGCCCGTTCTCGCGAGTCTAGCATTTGATATTCAATGTCTATTGGCTGCTTAAAGGGTTCTCGCGGCAATTTTGTATTCACAGCAAGCCCATAAATAAAAGATGAGCGAAAAATTGCCGATTCTCGAACGATTTCGGGATAAAATTCACCGCGATGACGCTAGAATCATTAGAATTGCCTCACGCGGATGTGTGCTTTGAATGCGAAGAAGAGGAGGAAGAAAAAAAGAAGCGAAATAAAGAGAAATAATAATAATAAAACAAGCTGGCGTCTTCGCGGCTGATTTGTAATTAAAACGCGCACGCGCCTCAGTCTTCCCGTCCCGATGGATTATTGAAAGAAACTCGTGAATTATTCAGAAAAGTGCGAGATATTACATTGAAACACGTGTGCCTCGATGCGTTTGTGTTTGAGCGAATCCATTGAAATTTAATCGATCGTCGTCGTTTTTTTTTTCGCGAATCGACAAAATGTCAACAACCGGCTTCCTTGCCTCATCCTCGCCAATGCGCGCGCGTATCGATCTTTTAATGTAGTTTATCTTTATAGACGAATATACATACAATAAAGGCTCGGCGTGCAATTAATGCAAAACGCCCGGCTTATACATACATATACGTATATATACGCATAAAGCCATTGTCGCTATTATCGGCGCGGCCATTGTCGGGGGGGCAACGAAAACTTCATGCATAACTATAAGTCTCATTAATTACACAGAGGCTTATTATGCAAGCCGCGCGCGAGTCGATTCTTTATAAATCATTCATGCGACGAGTTCGGGGGATAATTCGATCAATTTGTCCGGCGTGAGATTCCACGGCTCTGCCGAAGATATACGAAAACAGATTGGCTATTAACTGGGAATTCGTGATTTCCGACGCGTTTAAACGTTTCTTTTTTCCTTCTCTCGCGCGAAAAAATAAACGAATCTCGAAAAATGCTCGATAACACACGCTTTTTGCACATAAATCAACCTGTCATTAACATTTTTTACTCTTCCATTGTTAGTAGGAGCCTCCGAAAATAAGAAACCAGTAGCAAAGTAGCGTTGTTAGCAACGAAGAATAAACGATCGGAGAATAAAAAAATCTCGGGAAAAAGCAGGTCTTGAGTCTGCAGTGTTGCAGCCACTTGTCCCGACATCCACTTAACGCCCGATAAATCACCCAAGCCCGTTGAAGCATTTCCCTGTCATTCGTCCGAAAAAAGCCCTTCTGCTCTTGCAGTCTCTCATTTACTAATTCCTCTCTCTCTCTCGGCGTGTCGAAGCTTACTAATCATCATTAAACAAAACTATCCAGTCGCACTCGGAGTCGTGATCTTCCCTCTGGCAGTGCAAGGCTTGCGGATAAAAAGCGGCGAGTTGATACCGAAGCAGAAAATTTATTCCGAGTGCTCTCGGGATGACGGGGCCGCGTGTGATCGCGATGAGAAATTCCGGATAGCAGCTCGAGCGTCTTTTCTCGCTCGCGCCGAGAGACGGGAGAGATCCATCTTGTTGTCGCGATGCATCAATACCGGCTTGAAATAAGCTCGCGGCTAATCTGTCACTCGCCGTCCCCGGTATACCTTCTCGAATTTTTCCCTGAATCCCTGGCCTCTCTCGATCGGTGGAAATTTGAATTTTTATATAAACTCCCGCTCAAATTTATTAACGAAATACGCCCGTTCCTTATACATTATAACCGTCCGGGTTATTGATAGGTCATACTTGGCTGTAGAATATTGAATTTTCATGTCGTGATGTTTGCATTTGGAAAAAATTTGCCGTATCGTTATTGCGACGATCAGTCAATTAATCTAATTATCCCACTATATCTCATAATTAAATGGATCGAGTGATTGATAACCATTACGTTTATTGGTTCACAGGCAGCTTGAAACGAATAAAAAAAAGCTTAATTACATAACATTGTTAAAATAAACAATAATTATGTAAAGAATTTACGTATAGTGATCATAAATATTGTCATCTTAACCGAAAAACAAATCCAAGCGTATTTCATGAACTTGGACGTTGTTATTCTAAAACAAAAATCCTGATGCTTAATTAATACGTCGTATTTTGGCAAATAACCGTCCGTACATACATATATAAAAACGTAATTAACATTTCGTTTCGTCATATTCTTTGACGTGCCCAAATATCAGCTATTTTTAAATGAAGAATCGTAGAGGCATTAACTGACGAAATTCCGATATATTATATTAAAACATAAATACATGATCGCTGGCAAAACGACTGTAGGCTTGTCGATAATAAGCCTCCCCAGACAGCTAAATGCCAAGCGATTGCTCGTACGAATTCGTATGCACAGCCAGCGATTCGAAAAATTGACTTATCGCCAGTGAAAATGTACCGAAAATTTTGCACTTGCCTCACGCCTCGAGAACACAGAAGAGCTTTGTGCGCTTCTGAGTTACATTCCGCTAAAGCGCATCAATGCGAGCGACGCAAAAAGACGCGCTGATAACCTCGAAACATATTTCGCGTTTTCTTTGTAAACGATGCGCCCGTGAAGTACGGCCTAGTATGTTAATTTTACAAAGAGCAACGTTAATCTGTTGGCTGAAAAACTAGCTTTGAAACTGCTCGTGCTGTATGACGTAGAGGCGTCTTGTTTATTTCTATTTTTGGGTCGAGAAGGGAAGAGGGGACAAATAAATCTTATAAATTTTATTTCGAAATAACTGTTTTCGTCGCGAGTCTCTGAGATTCGAAAAATTCCAGCGAGTGCGTACGTTGAGCAAAAAATTGTTTTGCTTTGTAAAATAAGAGAAAGAGAGAGCCGGCGTGGTCATTTTAATGCAGCCTCTAGGCTTTTTTTTCATCGCCCAATAACGGTGGCACGCGGTCGCTGGCTGAACGGTCGAGGCGCCAAGGTGTACGCTCCGCAAAAGTTTCCGCGGCTAAAATCACGAATGCAGGAATGCACTTGGAATGATGGGCACGTATGGGCCGAGCGACGGCATTTCTACCCGCGACAGCCAAAAATATACACGTGTGTACACACACACACACACCGACATCAGCTCCTAAGCGCCGCTCAGTTGGAAAACAAAAGCGTGGCCAGATAATGCGCGCGAACGAGGAGCTACTGCTGCAGCTGTCGAACGCGCGTCATCCCAGTCCAAATAAGCGATTAAGGCCGCACAAAGAAAGGCGCAGACCGCCGCTTCCTCGTCGCTAACCCCCTCCCCATCCAGCCGTTCTCCCACCTTCCTCCTTCGCGACATACAGCGAGTTGGCGACCTCGGTCGGCATTAATGCCCAGGCAGCAGTAGCACGACAAAAGCGCAATTGATTGCCCCCCCTCCCCTCGCTTGCTGCCTATACTCCTCTCTCTCGCTCTTTTACTAATCCCCCCCTCTCCTGCTCATCCTCCTGCGTTGCCGATTATCCATTCACGCCGGAGCTAGTGGACCTAACGTAATGCGCGCCTTTACTGATTTTATCACGCTAATTCGTACCGATGCGCCGTATAGCTATATAATCGTTATACATATTGTACGTGTATAGTAGCGCGCGCGCGCGCGAGAAAAAAAGAAGTGTAACGAGAATAACGATCGTTATTGTTGGCTGCCGGTATATGATTATGAAATATTCATTTCATTAGTGTCGAGAGTGCAGTGCTGTCGCGTGTAGAGGCGGGAAGGGGGGGGGGAGTAAAAAGAGCCGCGGATTTTAATGCCGAGAATTATTGTAAATGACGCGACAATGAATATACGAGCCTCGCAGCGGTACAGCGGTTAGCTCCAGCTTTATGCGTTATTAATTGATTGCGCGCCTCGTACATAACTTGAAATAATTATTATAATAATAATAATAAAAACAATAAAAAAAAAACGACACGTTCGCGTTTATTGTTGAATTCGAAATTACGTGCGCACGCGACCGCGTTTTATTCGATTATGTCTGCTCTTACATACGGATAATTCAATGTTTATGAAACTGATGCCGCCTTGTGTACTCGTTAATTCTCGTAACACGTAACATATTTATATTTTTTTTTCCACTTTACGCGATTGAAAAAATTTTCAACAATGCCTTTTTCTCGTATGCAATTCAACGCTATGTTTGTTTTTCTCTCGGGTTTCTTTTTTATAATATTTTTTTTCCATACCAACGCGTTTGCCGTACAATACTGACTCACGGCGCTCTGCTCCGAACGACGCAGTAAACCTCATACAAATACAGATAGAGAAAGAGAGAGAGAGGAAGCGAGAGAAATGGAAGAGTAGATTGTCATAAAGCCGAAGACAAGCGCAAAGATCGGCAACAATAGATCGCGTCAGCCGCAAGCTCCCCATAGCGATGCCAAGCTCCACGACACGTTCGCGCGCGACAGACATAATGGAGGAGAATATCCCGAGCAAACGACGTCGACCAGTCGTACAGATCGCGAAAAGCCTAACGAGGTATATAACGAGAGAGAGAGAGAGAGAGCTTGCAGCGTGGGAGATAAAGACGAGTAGTCACTCCTTGGGACGAAAATAAAACGAAAAAGGGGAGCTGCTGCGCAGAGCCGGAGATAATTTCTTTATCGGCGAGAAAGAGAGAGAGAGAGAGAGAGAGGTTGGCTCTCGTGCGCTCCAGTGGCGCTGAGCAGTCTGGCACGGAAAAAGCGCGAGCTGCTGACGCCGGCTCGCTGAACTTGAAATCCAAATCGGCCGGCTCTCTTGCTTTTCTATTAATAATTGCCTCCCTGGCCGAGATTTCGCTCCTGAGGAGAAACACGTGCATGCCGCGTGTGTATACATGTGCTACGCACCAGAGAGCCTGAGCGTAACAGGCGCCTACTGCCTTTTCGGCTCGCTTTGATTAGAAGAGCCGAGTGCTTCCCCCCCCCATCGCCCCTTCCACGTCCGTTCGATTTCTTTACTCGGCTACGGTGTGGTGGCAATCGCCTTTGGATTTTCGGGGCTCGCTTTCTCGATAAGCTCGATAAGCTCGAGATGCATCGACTGAATTCACTGGTTGTTTGAAGAGCTCCAGAACACACTGCTGCTGCTGCTGTTGCTTTACTTTATTTATCCGGGCCCGAGGAATTTACTCTGAATCAGAGAAATAGCCCGTGTTTTCTCGCTGATAAGCCGAGGGCCAGCGCACTCGAGATTTGATTTCTTCCATACATATGTATGAGCAGTTGCGTTTTATACGGGCCAGCTCATTTTTTAGTGATTCAATGGCCGAGCGAACTTTTTCAGCCCGATAACGCGTGCAAACACTTTAAAGCTACACGGCAAGCCGAGAGAAAGCAACAGTCTTAAAATCGAAGAAAAAAAATTATCAATCCGCGCGTGCCTTTTATCCGAACGCACTTTCATCTTCGGACCGCCTACTTCTCCTCGAAACATCTCTCAGCTAAATAGGCCATCTCTGGATCCAATTGTTCGTGAAAAAAAAAAGAAATCAGCTCCAGGCCCTCGTCTCGAGCGAAAAAAGAAGAAGAAGACGAAAAAAGAAACTAGAAACGAGCCGAATAAAACAAACAGTGGGAGCTCTCAAGATGAATCCGGCCGAACAAAGAGGCGCGCGATCGAGCACTTGCGGATGACGAGGGCGATACAGCTGTGCCGGAGCGTAACAAGCGGCTGAGAGCGAGAGAGAAAGAGATGATCGCTATATACCAAAGCCGAGGAGAATAATCAGGCATCTCGGCAGACTGCCGGAGAGAAAATTATGGTCGTTCGACTCGCGATGAGAGACAGCGTCCGCGACTCGGCTATGACTTCCCGTATCTCAACTCTCCCCGCCTGTCGCGCGTTTTATCTCTGCGTTTTCGACCCAGCAAGATTCTGTACGTTCACTGCTCATGACGACGACGACATCGCTGCGACGGACTGGGATTAAGTAGATTAAGTGAAGGTGAATACGTACGTGACGCGTGACCGCGACTCTGCGGAAGGCTTGTGTTATGATTCTTAGGAGCTGGCCTGACATTGAAACCGCTGCGCGGATATGTTGGATTGCAGTTTTATAAAGCTGCTTTTAAAATTCGATTTTTTCTTCGTTTTTCTTTTTTTCTTTTTTTTTTTTTTGTTTCAAGCTTAAAGGCTTTTCCGTTTCAAGAGCGTTGGCTTACTGTTAAGCGATTACGGGCCCGTCAAGGCTTTTTGTTTGTTTAACCGAAAGGAAATGGGCAGCGCTTGTAAAAGTTAAATAATGGCGATTCGATGATTAGTTTCGCCGCGGCCTGTTTAGGAGTTTGTCTTTAAACAAATGCAATTACGATTGGAATTGATACGTCAGAGGCACGGATTGCAGTCCTCGCGCGAATCATCAAGTTTTTTTTCTCCTTATACGCGCGTATCCTGCTGCGTTAGACAGCCGAAGGATATAAAAACTGCTATTGAAACTTCAAGGTTTAATAAGTGATTGTCGCCACTTTTCTTTTTATCCGCCTCTCTCTTTAATCCAGCCTCGGCAGTACCAAAATCAAATAAATTCATGTGCGTAATTAGATACTTTCAATAACAGTTGAATAGGGAAATGAAAAAAAAAGGAATAATTTTTTAAAATACTCACGTTTCAGTAGTTTTCCATATTTTCGTCTTTAAAAATATCTCGTTTCTATTCGTATACAGCATGTATTTTAGTGCTAAAGATTTAAGCATTTGTTTTGGGGAAAAGCTGCTCATAACGAAAACAAAAGTGTCAATCTCTTTTTCTCTAGCATCCGCTTTTCTTTGAAAAATCCATTTTTATCGTTTATTCTTATCCTGAAATCTCGGATACTCGTAACGTTTGATTATACCGGAAAATATCAGAGGAAATATGCAAGAAATCGTCACGCACAATTAAGTTTCTATTACAGGGAATCCATTACAACTTGCAATACTCATTTCCACATTTAGTATCATCTTCAACGGAGAATCTTTTTCAAGCTCTCGAGTGATTAGCAAAAAAATCCCATTAACACGACTTCAATCTTATCCTCGAAGAGTATTTTTAAATCTCCCGACACCTCGGCACAATCGGAATAATTAGACTCTGCGGTAGGCAATCAACAAAACCCCCCAAGTTGTCAATAGCTACTATAGTGCTGCTCAATATCATCAGTTCAATACACCCCGAGAGCCTCAAACCCAATACTCCCAAATCACCGCTTCATCGCTCTATTAACCAAGCCATTATAAACTTTATGATAAGACCTCACGAATTTCGGCTCGATTCATACCGATTGGCCATTCACACACAACTGCATTCAAAACTATCGAGGCTTGCTTATACCAACAACGGCCAACAAAACCGGAAACGAAAATAATAAAAATACAATCGATGCATCGGCATAACGTTATAGGTGAAAAAAGCTCGCCCGAAGCCGATTGCATAATCCAACGCAGAGCCTCGAAAACCTGCCCACCTGTGCGCGACCTTTTCGCACGACTGCCTGCGAACACACATACAGCGCACGCGCTCGGCGCGGATTCTCCGGATGTAAAAAACAAAAAGAAAAAAAAATCGAAAAATTTGACAAAATCGCTGAAAAGCTCGAGAACGAAAATAAAAATAACGGAAAATAAAACAACGAGAGAGAGAGGGGGGGAGAAACAGAGATCTGGCCAATAAAAGCCAATAGATGGGCAATCGATCAATCAGCCGCGGCGGTGTATAGGAGCGACATCGGCAGAGCGACGTTACACCCTCGCTTGCAGACGCCCGGGTAAACACACGCGCCCTGAATGGCTCTCGCGTGTTTCTTCTCCTTCTTCTCCTTCTTTTTTTTCCTCGCGCGCTCGTTTTTATTTCAACGCTGATGCCTCGTGTTCAGCAGCCCCGTCAGCCGAGTTTGACTTTCGCGTTACGACAACTCGCTACTGGCACATTCCATTTTCTTTTGCCTGATAACAATTTCTACGTTTTATTGATACACCCCTTTATTTACGCGTCATAGTTTTCATGCGAGTCGAGTAAGATCGAAGAAAACGCAAAAGCTGGCTTTTCATTTCTCCAATTTCTTAACGATGAAAAAAAAAATAGGAGATTGCCTCGTAAATTGTTAACAACAAATAACATTTCCTTTTTCTTGATATATTTAAGGGCTTTCTCCCATAAGAAGTTGATAAAGAACGGTCAGATACTTGAAACTTGATTAAAAACTTGATTAAAAACGTGAGAGGTTGTACGTCTGTGTGTCTTAAGTAGAAAAAGTCAAGTACGGCAAGACCCCTTCCAGCCGGCCGGCGTTGCGTTATATATACCCTTACTTTTTATTGATCAATTCCAGTAAGTCTGTTTCTTTACTGAGATCTCCTCCCATTTCTTTTATCAAAACAACCAGCTAGCATGCCGAGGGCTAAAGTACAGCCAGTGTATTCAAAGGATTATCGAGTTATCTATCAAAACCGGATGGTTTCGTATTTGCTAGAAATAAAACTGCAGGCAAATTGAACATCCATTCTGTAACGTCGAGCGAGCGTCGTCAAACGCTTTCATCTCTTCGTCCACTTTTTTTTTCCTCTCGTTGCGTAAGCAACAAATTTCCATCCCTTCCGTGAAAATCAATTTTTCTTCATTTCTTTTCCTTTTGTTTATCAAACTTTACTCTGATTTACAACCGCAAAAAAATATTTTTCTCTTCCGAACCATGTTTTTTTCTATCGCCCGAGAGTGCAAACGCTGTTTTATCAATAGTCTATGCCACGATAAAAAAAAAAGAGAAAAATAAAAATAATTGCAACGTGCAGTTGATTATTTTTATCAACTCGAGTGACCGAGTTGCAGCAGCAAACGGAACACAAACTCTTCGGACAACGCCGAATGGTGAAAAGGTAAAAAAAAAGCAAGTCGTGCAATTTGTAAATCAACAGCGGGCAAAGGGTTGCGTCGCCGTCGAAAATAGCTCGAGCGAACGAGAAGGAAGGAAAGAAGCAGGAGAGAGGAAAAAGGAAAGAGCCAAGAGAAAGATCGAAAATATCGCAGAGAGACAGAGACGCCGGGGAAAAGGTTGAAGCGGGGCTCTCTCTCTCTCGGTGCACACGTCTCTATCCGCATCGCTCGCCATGCTGCTCTGCTGGTGCAACTCGAGGCCCGCCTCCCTTTGTTTGCCGGCAAATCGAATTACGTCGCGAGAGGGAAAAAAGGAGGCGACGAGCGGAGCGCGGCTTGTTATCTCCAAAGGGCCGATATCTCCTCGAAGAAAGAGGGGCTGGGAGAGAGAGAGAGGCTCTGGAATGGCTTCGATTCCGGGACTTCAATCGTCGGGCTTTGAGGATCCAAGTCGTAGGGCGTCGCGGCAGTTCCGGAGCTCGCCTTTGATCTCCCTGGTCCGGCTCACACGCCCTCCTCACACTGTCCGGATCGCAGCGAGAGAGAGAGAGAGCCGGAGAGAAATGCCAAGCCGGAATCTGCGGCTCTATTTATTCCTTTGCAGCGAATTCTCGATCCCCTGATTCTTTCGCTCTTCCATCCCTTACTTCCGCAGTGCTGATCGAGCGCGTCGGCATGGAAAATCCCGTGCCAATATTTGACCAGTCGCCCTCTCTCTCTCTCTAACCCGCTCTTCAACGGAAAATTAATAAGTCCAGTGCAATTTTCGTACAAACAAAGCGACTATATTCTTTCTTATTTCTGGATGCTTATTCAAATTCTCCTCGCGTCATATTTTTTCATAATATAGAGATACTATACGGCGGCATAAAAACTAACGCACAAAACGCGTGCGCAGATAGGCTATACCTTTACAGATTTATCGGAGAGGCAGTCGATATGGTGAGATTCTAATCGGCTAGTAGCATTTTATTCGGCCTATCGATCAAGCCTCTCTCCCCTGCCCTCCTGCCTATTAATTTTCGCCGAGGCTTTGGCCATGTGATTTAGGAAAATAATTACGCGTGCCCGAGCGTTTGTAATTTGTAGGCGCATCAAGGTCAAATTGGCCCAGGGAAAATTTATCCGTGTTGTACCGAGAGCGGAGGAGAGAAGTGGGGGAAAGAGGAGGAGGGGGATTCAACTCTCATAGATCGGCAGTCTTGCTGGGGGAGCAACAGCAGTAGCAGCTAGACACGCAGCTCTCGGCCGGCTAAACAGATAAACCATTGAATCGAATTTCAGGTGTTGGATTTACTGCTTAGAGCTGCGCCGCTGCCTCGGCTCCCCCGAGCAAAACGAACAATGACGCCAAATCCGCGGCTGCGCGCCCTTTGTTGACGCAGTACTGGCCCTCGCTCAGCCGGAGTGAGATAGCAAGGAGGGAGAGGAGGGCCGCAACTGATCCCCCCCCCCTCGGACTGTACATACATCGGCTCTATCACTCGAAATGCCTCTGGCAAAAATCCGTTATTGCAGGCTATATTTACGTTTCAGCCAAAGTGCCAGAAAAAGCTCGAGCTTTCGTTCGTCGCGAGCTCGCGGACAAACAGCTGGAGATGAGCCTAATCGATTGCACCTATCACCGCCGACGAGCGATTTACATTCGCCAGCAAGCGACTCTTGCTCCTCCAATTATCCAGCTGGTCTCCTGTATATCTATACAGCGGCCTCGAGAAGAGGTGATTCTTCTCGCGCGAGTTATATAAGAAAATCCAGGCGTCGACACGGAAAAATTCATTCCGAGCCGGGTAGAAGTAGGAGATGGGGAGAGAAGCTCCGCTGAATACGGGAGGCTCTTTCTCTCTCCCTCTCTTTCTCTTTAGGCAATAGGAATAGAGCGGACGCGATTTCTCAGGGCTAATTTAAATAAAAAGCCCATCTCCAAGCCAAATCTTCCTACGGGAATACGTCTTGACGCTATGCTATTCTCTTCTTTTATTTTCGTTTAAATAAATATACACATGTGTATAAAAGAAAAATTCAGAATCATCTCGGTTTATCGACTGATGTTTATCAAGTTTCGGCATGGCATGTCACACAGCAAGATACTCGGTAAGGGTTAGTATAAAGACAGGGAGAGAGAGAGAGGATCGGGGGTAGAAGAAAGTAATAATCCTCGGGCGGACGCGCACAATGTATCCGGGCGCACAATGGAGCCAGCGGCCGGTCGCATTCACGCTCTTCGCCGGGCTCGCATCCTTGCTCGCTCGCATAAATATCAACGCCCGGGGGAGCGTTAAGGTATTAACTTGATTTGTATTGTTGCCGAGCGTCGTCGACGGCGTCTTGCTGCGCCGGCTAAAAAAGATGCGCGCGAGAATGCGGCCGGAGTCTTTTGTGCGGCGGCCGATTGAAAGCAGTAAGACAGGCGCTATCTTGCGCGTTCGCCTTCTCCAGTCTCTCTCTCTCTCTCCATCTTTCTCAGGCGAATTGTGTAAAAACGTGCTCGATGCTAAAAATACAAGCGAGCGGCGAGCTTTCGTATAGAGCGCCGGAGGCAGCGCAGGATTATCCCGCCTGATGAGCCAACCTGCTTACCGGACTACCCGCCGCGTAAGCTCGTTGGCTGTCCTCGCGAAAAAGACAGCAGCCTCTCTTCTCTCCAGACGTTCGACCGAGTTTCACTTACTCCCCCCCCCTCCGGACGAA
This sequence comes from Anagyrus pseudococci, assembly GCA_030522585.1. Taxonomy (NCBI): domain Eukaryota; kingdom Metazoa; phylum Arthropoda; class Insecta; order Hymenoptera; family Encyrtidae; genus Anagyrus; species Anagyrus pseudococci. The sequence goes on along the minus strand of JAPYYQ010001044.1, from coordinate 12,664 downwards.
ACTAAACGATTTCGAAACGATAGTCGAAAAAACAATGAGAGCCGAACGACGAGCGAGCATATCTCTCGTTTCCGCATCGCTGAAGCTCTCAAAATAAAAAAAAAAGAGCCGCGCGAAAGTCAACAACAAACGCCCGGGCAAACAAACAAACGGACGAGCAAACACAAACGCGTGGAAAAACAGCGAGTGGAAGCAGGGGGTGGGGGCGGAATAGAGCTTCGAATCACGATCGCGTCAACGTAAGCTCTCGCGAGAGCATGCTGGGGATTCAAACGGATCGCGGCTTACGAATTAAGCCACGAGGAGAAAAGTCGACGCAATCCCGCCTCCTCCTCCTCATTTCAAAGCTACAGCGAGAATAATAGTGAAAAGCACATTGGTGTCTTTGTGTTGCAGGTGTTGGCGAAAACGGGGAAGCGAAGGAGCATTGACCGTCGAGAGGAAGGAGAGCAGCGCTTCGACAATGAAGTACAAGGTGAGTTTCCATTTGGCATTCGCATAGCTCGACGCACAGGTAAAAGAGCTCTCTCTCTCCTGGCTCTCGTTCAATCGCGCACGACTGACGTTCCTCCTTTTCCGCGTCGTTTTGAGCAGAGGGAGAGAGACGTCGTGGGATATGCACGCCAAGTGCGCCCCAAGACTCCTTTGACGCCCGTTCCAGCGGCTCTTTTGCCCCACCAGCGGTGGGAGGCAGGGGGGGGAATTTTATGCGCTCCCCTCGCGCATCGGGGATTAATGGCCTTGCGGGAATAGAGGATAAGATGAAAGCTGCGAGATCGATATGTGCTATTTGGACGTTCGCCTGATCGAACCTTTAACGCTTCGCTTTTACGAAAGTCGGCATTTGCGATATTGCAGCTCATTATATTCGGTGAGTTTGACACTGGTCAAGTTTGGTTCGTGAGCCAAGAGAGAAAGAGTTTCGGCTTTAATAATCGGCTATTAGAGGCCTTTTTTGGTTTTATCCAAGGCTTTTGTTCGAGTAGATCGACACGACTGGAATGGTGAATTAACGAGAAATTTCGGACAATTAAAATTTATTTGATTTTTTAATGTTCTCGGCAGGATGACGGCGTAAAACGGAATTTAAAAGTCAATCTATCACCGAGTCATCCTCGCTCCCAGTCAAAATACATCGCGATTAATTATAAAAGGCATTTTCCGAGCTGTTAATTAATTTTGAACACGAATTAATTTGTAACACTCGAATTTTTTTTTCAATATTTTTTTTATTTCAGCCAACGATAAATCTTGTTTTTAATCGAAAATGCTGTACTATTACAGGTATTCTCTTTAAAGTTTCAAACCCCTGGACGCAGCAATTATTAAAGTGAAGTAAAAATTTAAAAAATGTGTGTACCTTTGACAAAACGAAATTTCACGCATGAATTCGCGTCAAAAAGCGTTAAAACCTCAAGCTTTCTCGTGTACGCGTTTTTTGTTTGTTTTATATACATCTTTAAAACTTTGCAATTAAATATCCCGACACAATGAGAGAACACATTTCCGTACAGATTACTTTTAATTCTCGAGAATGACGCTGCGGAAAAAGAAAAAGTCGGCACGGAAAGGAGGCAAGGAAAAAACGCCATAAACATCTAGACCGATGAACTTCGACAGCCGGTCTTTCCTATTTTTTCCGCATTTCTCTTCGGCGCTCGGGTTTTTTTTTTTTATAATGGAAGACGGGCGAGATATCGACGCGCTTCGACGAGCCGTTCGCTCTTCCATCCGCGATGACAGTTTTCTGATTTTACGCGCGTCCAGTCCCATGCTCTCTCTCTCTCTCTCTCTCTCGTCGTTCCAGCTTTTTGGATTTCGATATTAACAGCCGCTCGCTTAAAGCACACGAGTGCTTTTTCGCGTTCCCTTATAACTCTCTGCCCTACAGCGCTTTTCCTACCTCGCGCCCAGTATTTTTCCACTACAGCCTTGCTCTCCCGTTTTTTGCTCCCCTTCTCGCTGCATGTTTTCCTCGTTATTTACTCTGTAATTGAACGCTGATCAATCTACAACACACGTACTCCTGTTTTTCTCTCTCATTATTTCAAACTCTAAGTAAAACATCTCAAATAAACAGTCAGTCTACTTAACTGCTAGTGTTATACACGTACAATAAGTCTCACGTGCTTCAAAGACACCGTCGGGTCTTCTTTAAAACAACAACATCAAAAAGAACAAATGAATCACAGCTCCGAGTGTGAGTTTCGTTTTCCCGACGGATTCTCGTCCCTTTTGTCTTTAACCGAAGCAAAAAAAAAATCCACGAAAATATCGCCGCGAAATCAAAAGTCCAGCGAGGAATACCGAGAGTAACGGATACACAGGATCCCTCGTAACAATGCTGAAGCTATACGCTTGCTGCAAGCCCGAACGCCCGCGGGGGATTCTCCTCCCTCCTGCTAGTCGAGCGTCGTAGTCGATACGCGCACGGGGACATCTGTAGGGCGTGTAATGTAAAACGGAAGGGAAGAATCTGGGCGAAATTACGAGCCACCTTCGTGCTGCTGTGGCCACCAGGAAAAATGTGGATTTGCCTTCTCCTGATTTCGCGGTTTCAACCCTTTCCCTTTACGCGAACCTTTTTTTCTCCCTCTCACGTCTCGTCTCTCCTTCCCGTTCGTGGCTGGGACGGAAATGTGGGAATCGCGGATTGCTAAAAAGGCAGCTGCGCGACTGTCTACCTCTTTCTTTCCCCTGCTTTTCATTCCGATCCTGATTCTTCGCGTATTTCGTTTAATTAAATTGAACAAAAAAAGAAAAAGAAGAAAAAAGAAAAAAACAAGAGCAAATGAAATAATGTTGTCAGCCGTAAAACAGATTAGCACCGAAAAGGAATTCCTTTGACACATTCCATACCCGAATGTTATTTAATCTTTTTGCACCGTAAATTTTGCCAAACGACAAATTACGAGTATTTTTAAAAAATGTCAATTTATTTTTTAAAATAAGAGCCAAATCAGAAAATAATCCAAATTTGTGGTAGTTTGCATCTGCAGCTGCAATACGTCTACTGCAGCGTATATGTCGGTGTAGAATAGTCCTTTTGAGTAGCGCCGGTTTAGTAGGAGGGCATTAGAAGCGCTTCAACGAGAACAATAACTTTTATATTACACGCTCGTGATGTCGCCTAGCAGAGCTTAATACTTAGGTCCTTTAGACCGTATGATGCTCCAGTTTCGAGCTAGAATATATTCTTGAAATGCTAAAGATACACTTTAAAGCAAACGGGTGAATATTCAGAGAAAAATAATTAAAATCTTTAGAGGATTTGCCTGACACTTCTCATACAATAGCATAAATAGCCGCGTTAAATGTCACGAAAGGAAAAAGTTGGGAAAAAAAATACATAAATGTCGTTAGGGTAATGACAACGACATTTGTGATGGACGTTAATTGTAAGCAAGATATCCGACGCAACGTTTTCGCAGCATCAAACAACCGAAGCCCAACGACCAAAAGAGCGTGAAACGTAATTAAACGAGATGTAATTCTGCCGCTAATTTCACGGCCGGCGGAAACTACTCGGACGAAAAAAAAACGGAAAAAATAGAAAAAAAAAGAATGAACGATATATAATTCAAAAAGTAGCTTGTGTAACATTCTGCGATTACGAAAGGCAAACACACCTCGGGCAAATAGCCAGCATTATACTTTGGACAAATCACGCGGAGTAAAAAGTCTCACCGCGAACACAGTGGCGGCGGTGGCATCTCGCGCCGAGAGTAACAAGCCTGGCTTAACAATCTCCGCAAGAGCGAGAGAGAGAGAGAGAGAGACTTGTAGTGCTGGCGTAATTAGCCGTCTGCGCGCCCGTCTTGCGAGTCGTCGCACGAGCAGAGGAGGCAAGCAAGAAACTGCCTGCTACGAGGAAAATTAATAAACGGCCGTGCAAAGCCGAGGCCCCGCGAGCTAGCGACAGACGCCTCGAGAATAAAAATCGGAAGGGAGGGAGTCCTGCTGAAAGCACGACTTGTAAGAGCCAGGGATCCTCCTTTTTTTCCCCTTCGTCTAAAGGATTCTTTGTTTCTCTTGTAACACTGTCCTCATGTACGACAAGTATAGCTATTTTTTATCTTTTTTTTTGCAACCTTCGTGTACCATTTTTTTTTTACAAGCCATGTAGCTCTTGTTTTTACTGGGTTACGAAGCGGAAGCAGATGTTAACTGAGAGAGAGAGAAAGGGAGGAGGGGAAGCGAGCGATGGTAGAGCAGCGATAGAAACAGCTAATTTATCAGGACTGATGAAGACCGAGACGAGAGGCGCCAGTTAGTTGTCCTACGCCGATCGCAAATGATTCGTATTGTCGGCGCGTTTCTGCAGCTCTGGCCGAAAAACAAAAAATCTGTCGTTCTCAATTGCATTCGCGTGTACCCGGCTAATCATCCAGCTGTTTACACTCTCTCGCCAATCGTAAAGCAACTTTGTCCTCTGGAATTTTCAAAAAAAGCCATATCGCTCTTTATCCACGGGAATGTCTCGTTTAAAATTCCATTTTCCTCCGAGAGTGACTCGCTCATACAGGCAGACACGTTCGAGAGGGGCTGAGCATTGGTTATAGATGAATTTCGAGGGTAGCCAGCTCACGTCGTCCGAAATTTGTCGGGAGCTATCAGAGAGAGAGAGCGGTGGGAATGAGTGATCGCAGGTCTCCGGGATAACCGATGGAATCCGGTGCGCTGCTCTTTAATAGATTAGCCCTTTGCGGGACAAGTGGCCGGCGAGCGCCTATCTATTAGCATCAGCCCCCTGCGCCCCCTCCCTTTCTGGCCACTTTTGCCGCGATTTAAATCAAATCGGCCGAGGCACGCGCCTGCGGCACCATCGCTTAGTACGAATAGCCCGCCTCTCCCTCTCGCCTTTTCTATTTCAGTCGATTGGGGAAACGACTCTCTACGCTGCTGTTCCGGAAATTAACGTTTACCGCGCGTGAGAGAGAGAGAGAGAGATATCGAGGTACTTGGGTAGAAGGGTGACGAGAAAGAAGAGTCGGAGCGTCAAGTGACGAGAAAGGTATATACGGGCGTGTCTAGGCTGTGCTATAGACGAAAACGTCGCGACAACGGACAGCCGTCTCGGCTAGCGAGCAGGCGCATGGAGAGATATCGGCGCACAATGTCCCGAGGGCTGTACCCTGCGGGCGCGAGATAACCCGGAGAAGATGGACTGCTAGCCCTGGCCTCTCTTCTGCAAAAGTAAGCTCGAGCTCTCGAATGGCTCATCGGCCGCGGCTAACGATCTCTCTCTCTCTTTCTCTTCGTCCCTCTTGGAGTATCTCCGGCGCCGCTGCTTCGCGACAGCTGAAACCGAGACGCGGCATTGAAATTAACGTCTCGAGCCGTTCGCCTGTCTCTCGTTCTCTCCTTTGCAATTATTCGTCTGGTCGTCGGTGTACCCTCGCGGATCCTCCAAATTGCTGATAAAGCAAATTGCAGGGGCTAACTTTTAATTTCTCGTTATACAACAGCCGCAATTTGAATAATCATTTTAACATTTAATTGTTCATTTTGGCTTTATGCAGATTAAAGCATAAATTTTTGCCTCGTATATTAAGTTTAGGGGCACAACAAACGAACGCGCCTCGGAATATTTTCCAGGATCTTTCGCGACGCACTTATATCATCGGACTATGCATATTCCAGCTTGTAAAAGTGTTTTACGGCTTTTACACGCTCAGACGAAATATCCCTGCAGCCTTGGCTGACGCGAAAGCCGAGGAGAGAGAGAGAAAAGGAGAATTGAAAACAAAAGCGAAAGACGGAAAAAATGTGGTAGGAGAGAAAAGTCAGGTTGAAGGATATTCACCGCGAAGGGGACGATATATTTCAGGTATATAAACAGAAAAGCTCCGGGAGAGTAGGGAGGTATATAGCTACAGTTTTACCCATCGCAGAGTTCATTTTGCCGGTCTTTCGCGGCGCACCGCGGGCTGATGGCGGCGGCGGCGGCGGTGGAGGGCCGATGTTATCGAATTCCGCGCGGCTCATGAATCGTTAACTATCCGCTAGTGCGCACACGTGCGCGCGCGATATCGTGCGTAAAAGGATTAAGCCCAGCCAGTACGTTGCCCCTTCTCTACACAAGTACAGCGGCTGCGGGGAGAGGTGGAGGGGGCAATTACTGGCGGCAACGAGCGAGCCACGCGCTAAATAGTCCAGAAGGAAGTCTGCGCGAGCGTCGGGGGACTCGTTCTCCGCGCAGCAGCCGGCCTTTTTCGGCCGTTGAACGGGCCGGAGCTATCTTGCTCTGAGCATCGCGACCGGCGAATTAACGTTTACGAACTCGGAGTTGGAGAAGAGAGAGAGAGGCAGGGGGTGGCTGGGTTTGAGCTTTTGTTATCGCGGCAGAGGAGCGCTCGCGCGCGTTTATCGCACCCTCGGCCCCTCTCCTTTAAAGCCTGCTGTCGAGAATTTGCATTTCAAATTCGCAATGCGGTTCGATGCGTCTGGCAGGAATCTGGAAATGTAATTTAGGCCCGGGGAAAGGCTGATAGACCGCTTGAAATGATGATTTTTAGGGAGGCCAGATGCATATTGCGCCAGGGAGCAATGATGATGCGAGCCGGGGATAGAGGCTCGTTTATGTAACGACGGATGTGTGTACGTCAGGCCGTCGGGGCCACATGGAAATCGCTTGGGTTTAGAAAAACATCAGCAGCCTCTCCTCCCTCCTGACTCTTCGCCAGATCTGGCATTGAATATTGTTTCCGCGTTCACGAATTAAAAACCGACCGGTCTCGTCGTTTTGCCCGAGGCTCAATTCTACAGCTCCCTCTTTCTCGGCAAAAGCAATGTTTCTCTCGTATACACAATGGCGAAAAAAAAATCACTTGCAGTCCGTCCGAGTGGAACGAATGCAAATAAAAGGGGGAAAACTCTCAGCGTGGCAGGTAAAATGGGCGGCGGAGGAATAAAGAAAAATCCCATTTCCCTCCTTCTCGGATACCGGCGCTCGGGCATTTGGCTCACGTAGACAGTGAGACAGACTTGCGCCTCTCCTTAGCATCCGAAAACACCGGGGCGTTGTAGGCTCGCTTATTTACGCGAAGCGGAAATGAATTCAGGACAGCAGAGCCGGGAGCCGAGCCGTCGATCTAGTCAATCGGTCAATTTCGAACTGCCTCGCTTTATCGGAATCTCCAATTAACTCTCGACCCCCACCCCCACCCTCCTCCGCCCCTGTCTCTCGTTGCTGTAACTCTCGTGGCACGTTCTAATTCAAATAAAGCATGCAAGCTGATTCGCCAATTGTTCTTCATTGCTATTCCAACAAAAATTGATAAATTTCACGAAACAAAAACATGTTCTTAACGAAATTCAAGAAAAATCTAATCCGAGGAAAGAAACTTAAATCCCCGCGCGAGGTAAATACAGACGAATTTCCGGATTTGGCGCTCCGAGCCGAGCCTAATAACGAATTCAAGACAGCCTGATTAAAGCGGCCGGTGTAAGAGCTAGAGCCTTGGCCCGAGAATAAAGAGATAGTAGCTCGCGAAACTCCGAGAGTCGAATATCAACGGCGCAACGGAGCTCAGGCCGCTGGGGCTCTAATAAACGACTTTTTCCACTCGCCCTAGCGAGCTGTAAACAAGCCTCTCTGCATCTATTATATACGCGCGATAAAAGCCACCGTAAAAGCGCTGGTCCAATGGCTCAGAGCAATTAAAGCATAGAGGAAGGGCCGCAAGAATCTGTAAAAGTCAACGTAACCGTTCGTCAGTATCAGCCTAGCGAGCGCATAGACGACGGGAGGAGGAGTGACTTTCAATTAGCCGCTCATCCGGCCGGCGGAAATGTCGAGGCGGGTCAGGAGGCCAGAGAGAGAGAGAGAGCCCCGCCGTGTAGCCGCGGCGAGGAGAGACGAATGGCCGCCGCCGCCGCGCGCAAACCCGTTCGGCCAACAATTGATGGCCCCCCCCCCCCGCAGCACTGTGGCGCGGGGCTCAAACTTTCCGGGGACTACGGCTGCATGTAACACGCCCCGGCGCGCATCGCCGCCGAGCGTGTTTTTGGCAGAGCTCGGGGGCCGACTGGCGGAAGTAGCGGGCCACCTATATAGCTGTGCTTCAGGAAACGGAGAAAACTCAGGCTGCGCTGTAGGAGGCGCCGATTGAGATCGATGTAGCCCCGAGACTTGTAGCCCCGAACGCATCCGATTTTTCCGACCGTCTCTTCTCGGCGGAGAAAGCGCTCCCCGCTGGCCGAGCAGCCTCGTCTCGAGGTCGTTCTGACGGATCGAACGGCTGGAAAGGAGATAAGGATGTATCGATACTTGCCGTAATGGCCTCCGGCTGCTATCGGCCGCGTAGACACCGCGAGGGCTTATTTATGGTTAGCGCTTGGGATGAATGACCCTAGCCGGAGTTGGCCTATGACAAATCCATTGACGTTGGAGCGCGATTCGAGTGGGCTAATAAGGAGAGGCTCGCGCGCAGAGCTGCGGCTTCATGACGATCTTCCACTTTATATGAGAGAGCTCGGCTCTCTCTCTCTCTGCAACGGGGTCGAGATTTTGATTCAAATTACTTCCTGCGCCCGATGCACGAGGAAAATCGCCTAGGCTTCTGATTGACCCTAGCACACATTCTGCTTATCTCCTCGTCACTTGTGCATAGACACATACTCGAAGGGCGGGACGTATTTTTCGCTGTATCGATACGCGATATCTGATTAAACGGCCATTTAAAAAGTGCGCCCGCTAATGCGCACTTGTGTGCATTGGACGCTTTAATGGCTCTGAATAAAATGCAGGTTCGTGCGTAGCGAGAGAAACAGAGAGAGAGAGAGAGAACGATAATCCCCAAAATGATGCGTCAAAGAGTAATCATTAAGGTTGCATTGTCGCTTTAATAACGCCCGAACGCAGCCGTTATACTACATTAATCGTAGGGGATTCGCCCCTTCACACGCTATATTCCCCCCCTGGAGCAACGACAATCTGAAAATTCACGCTTGATTTTCATTAGTACGCCCAGGCAGAAATGAATATGCGTCTATGGAAAATTCCAAACTGCCGAATTGATGCTGCGGCGCGTTTTTCTCATGCCCAGTTCGTCTTCGAGGCCACGAGAGAGAAAAAGAGAGGGATAGGGGGAAAGAGATATTGCATCGAGAGCTCGCTGGTTTTCTAATCGACAGCTCGGTTCGATCTTTTCGACTATCCCCGTGGCTCTCGTTTCCACTGCGCCCCCCTCCTCCCTGCTGCTCGCACAGGGATGTGAGTATCACGCGAGATTAAAAGAACGCTAGAGAGCCCCCCGTGGGAGATTGAAATCGCGGCTTTGAGACACTACAGACATTCGGGAATATTTTTTGAAAAATTAAAATTATTGATTTTTTTTTGTGCAGTCTCGCGCCCCTCGATTGTAAACTTCGAACTGTATATTTGCAAGGCACAAAGCTAAGCGGAGGGAGGAAAAATATTGAAATCAGACCTAATGAAGTTTGAAACAAATGAAACGGTTAAAATTACGCGGGAAAATACGAGCTTGAATTTATGAGCCGTTAATAAATTCAGCATGAAGATTCATGTTCAATAAAGTTTAAATACGTTGCTTTATAAATTTCAACTTTAACTTTCAACAATACGGATACAAAGACCGTAGTGGGAAAATTTCTGTGCTGTATTAAAGCTCCTTTTCATGGCGAATTCCCGACGTTCATATTAAATTTATGTTTTTATAATTTAAGAAAAATTAAAATTCAAGCTCCGTCAAGCTTTGCCGAGTAAACGGCCAAGCTGAGGCAATTAAAATGTAATTAAATTTGATCTAACTGTTACACGTTTAGTAACGTGCACATTAAAAACTTCAAGTGTTGCAAAAGAAAAATGTACCGAGCTTTTTCAAAAATAAGCATTATGATTCTGAAAACGCGTATAGAGAAACAAGAAAACCAGCTGTAACAATCAAAGCTTCGAGAAAATAAAAATAGTCTTCTAAAAAGTTTACTCTTCCAAAAAACTACAAAACAGGCGAATTCGAAAAAGCCCTCGATCATTTCCACATAGTAAGCAGAGCAAAGTCACAGGAGTCTCCCTTCTCTCTCGCTACAAAAAAGCGCCATTAACGCGTGGAAAAGCTCTCGAAAGCCTCTTCCGTGCCATCAATTTTAGTTCCCGCACAATCCCCCTGGCAGCCTCCTCCAACAACCATGTGCTTGCTTTTTCTGGCGACACACAACAAGCGCAACACACCTACTCGGCATAATACACGCGGCTCTTTCTCTCTCGCGGCCGGCAAGGCCAACGAACGCGATAGCCGTTTGGAATGGAGAGCCGCGCCAAATAAAGTGGCCCCCGGCGTCTTTGACCCAGTCCAAGGTGGCGCGCCTCCTCGCTTATTCACTCTCTTTCCCTCTCCTGCGCGCCAGGCTGCTTTTTTCTCAGGCTGCTGCTAATACTTGCGAATCGAGCAGATGGAGGACAAAAAAACTTATCCACAGACTGTTGACCCCCAGAGGCTGGAATGTGCGAACTCGGCTTCTTTATTCACCGCTTTGTGTTGGTCTGCTCTATTTGGGTCAGTTTTTTTTTGTTTTTTTTCGGAAAATTGGATTTTGCAATTCAAAAATTGATCGTGCTTTTTCAAAGTAAATGGTTGTATTCAGATATAGAGTTGAAAGGTTTTAAAATTAGAAAATTGTATTCATTAATTTAATGAAGCTCGTAGTAGCTAAGTACTTCTAGCGTGGACTTTGTAAAAGAACGTTAAAAAAATTATTTTAATGCGTATATTATGTAAAGAGTCACGTAGATAAAAGGGGAAATATGAGAAAAAGGAAGATGCATGAGGGTATTAATGAGAGGCTACAGGTTAACATAAAATAGGGGGAAAGCTGAAACAGAATAGAAAGGAAAGTAGATTAAGATATAATATTGCAAATATTAATGGAAAATGTAAGGTTACCATCACGGGTTAATGTACTTTTATTAATCTGACTGTATAGTAAAAAAAGTGTTATGCAAGAAATAGCAGCGCACCTTGGCAGAGAAAAAAACGATCGATTCCGAACTTATGATAATCTCGAAAGTTGAAAGCTTGGAAAGATAAAGTAAGTCGAAACAAATGTAATTGCGTACGTAAGTGAGCTAATTAATGACAGTTATAGAAGCTTGCGTTAATCCTTATAATATTATTCAGCGTGAATCACACTAATTGCCTAATTAAAACTTTCCAGTCAGATAAATGAAAAGAAGAGTAGTAGATACTTGGTATTGTGCTAAGGCCATAATTAATAATTTTACTTGAAAACTCGTTTAAGGAATTATTTAATTTTTTCGCGAGAAAAAAAAGGTTTGAATTGAAAAATAAACACGACTGCAAAGACAATTGAAAAACAGCGCGCGAAATGAAAATTAAATATTTTTTCCGCCGGTGGCAATATGTATTTTTTGCTTTGCTGTAAAAAATACAAGCTATAAAGGCAAAATATGGAGAATATCTTTTGCTGAATTTACATATCCGCAAAAGCCCTGCATACATAAGTAACGTAAAACAGGATTATGTGGAGCTTAAAAAATTGATTTAACGGGCTAATAAAAATATTAATTGTCGAGCTCTGCCAAGAGCATCTAGCCTGAATATTTATTCTGAAAAACAAAGTTGCCCAGCAGTTTATGGAAATTTACCTGGACTACTTTTCAAATTTGTATATTTTTCATCGGAAATAAAATATCGAAATAAACTAAAGTTATTTAAACTCGATTTTCGAAATCCATCGGGTGGAAAGTTTGAAAGCAAAAATTCTACAATATTCGAGTTAAATTCAAAAAAGGAGAAGATCTAGTTTTATCGGAAAGGTCAACGTCGCGTTGGGACTGTACGGACTCGAGGTGGGTGCACGTCTAAAATTCCAGTCGAAATATTCCCCGGGAAATAGCTAAATTGTGATACGTCATTCCCGTCCGACCCATCAGAGCAGGAGTAATCGCATTATGTTGCTACGATTAGCAAATGTTCGACGAGTTAATTATTTATTTTTTCTCGATCGACGACAAACAGAGGCCATTCAGCTGGCGGTATCATCTTCGTAGTCGAAACAACGAGCTCCTTTGTCACTAGCAGAGGAAATACAAAGTTTCGGGCCGAGTATTACGCAACGCCAAAATCTCGACTGCCAGACACGCGCATTTATTACGAAAACGAATTTAACGCTCGGTCAAATTGAAAACAACGCGTTCTTTTGAAGCGGCATTTCTCCGCGCTTATTTATCGTGCGCGTGTGCTTTATTACTACGTTGCTGTGGCGGCTGTCGCTGCTCGCCCGTTGAAGGGGGGGGGCAGAAATTAACGGAGATTTATATTTTCAAAGCGACCCGCCGGAATTTCAGCCGATGCTTTTATTGAATTGAAACAAGCAGCCGTGAGCATTTCGCCCGCGGCGATTTACATTTACAGGGCAAATGATTAAAAGTGCCACATAGCCCTGCAGCATACCGCACTTTTCCTAGCGAGTCTTATACGCATAAGCGACAATCTCCTCCGAAAATGAACTATTCAAGCTCTCGAAAATTTGTCACCCAAAACCAGTACACCTAATTACAAATTTAAACGAATTTTCCAACACGCCTGTAACGCGATTTTCTGCAAGCACTAAAAAAGAGGGAGCAGGTAGATTGTAAAAAAAAAAAAAAAGATCGAGACAGGTTTTTGCGCGTCGCTCA
>JAPYYQ010001043.1:0-76677 GCA_030522585.1 Anagyrus pseudococci | reverse complement strand
AAAGTATTATACATGTAGTAAAATTCCCCTATACATCGAGTCTGTCCCCAAAAACCTATACAATATAGTAATTTTTACTTATACAAATCTATACGTGTACTGTAGAAGAAGTCGGACTCGGTTAAACAAAGCTCTCGCCGGGGCCTATGAGTCTTTGATAGGCTATTTTCGTGATATTTAATTTTAACCGTTCTCTCTTCTTAACTAATCAGATCTCTTTTTTCCAATTCGGCGAGGATAACGTGACTAATCGACAATGGCTGTTTTCGTTGAGTTTGAAAAGCATACAGATGATAAGGTGGGAAACGCAACATAAAAATAATCAATGTTGAGAAAGAGAGAGAGAGAAAGGTGGACCTGAAACGTCCCGTTAGTTTAGGCTTTTATGGTAGGATGCATTGATGTCTATGAAACACAAGAGGCAATTAATCACCCTCGGCATCGTTGCTTCGAGCCACGGCAGGGGGGAGAGGCGGCTATATGGATGCTGCCGAAAAAGCCGGGGACCTCTGATAGTTTGATAGATAATCCGACATCGAGGGAAGCACACCAGACCTCGTAACCCAATAACCGCGTTATTATTCAAACAAATAACACTCCCGAATATTACGGTGATCAAGCCCTTTCGACATTGCATCTAAAAAAAAGGTTCAAAAAGGAAAGAGGCAATGGCCATCGTAGCGAGGATAAATTATGCGCGCCAGTAAAGCGAATCCGCTGAGCAAGCGAACGCGCGGAGAACACTTGCCCGCCGAAAATTCGAATGGGACTATGCTCGAGAAGGCATCAGCTGGCTGGCGCGCGGTAGGGGCGTATTATAGGAGAGGATTTCTATGCGCATTCGGCAAATCGCGGCCTGCAGCCGAGGAGAGCGGGGCTATTTATTAAAAAGTCAGCCCGCGGTAGCGGACGTGCCACATCGGGAGGAAAGCGATAACGCGAAAAAGAGAGAGAGAGGGTGGTGAGGGGGAGAAAGAGTTGGTTGTCCAGTCATTAAGTCAGCGATTCTCTTTCCCTCCCTTCAGGCTTGCTCTGTGCGCTCTTCTGATCTCCCAGTCCCACCTCTCGCACCCTACTTCTGTCTCTCCGTCCACTCTTTTCCTCTTTCCATCTGCGTGTGCGGTGTTCTATAACGCGTTTCCGCTCCGTAGGTATCTCTCTGTCAGAAGCGGGTACGTCCCCCTTCTCGGCTTTGTTTTTCTCGCACTTCCTCCACCTCCTGATCCAACGCTCTCTTCTATCTCTCTCTGCTGGCAAAGTAATACTCCTCTCCTCCCATCTCCGTACTTACTGACCATTGTGTCTGTGTATACGTATGTATCTTTGTTGTTTTTTTCAAATAATCTCGCTCGAATTATCTTCACGGAGGGGTAACGTATTAATAACCCCTTCTCCCTCCCCTCCTCCACCCGTCCGTCGTATATCGAAGCGGATCATTTATAATTGAGCGGCTGAAATAAAAAAGCCGCAACGTGCAAGGCTCGGCTGGAGCAACAAAAATACTTTTCACCGCGCTATTATTTCGAGTTGCAACATCCGCCAATGAGAATCGAACCCCGGCGGATCGTTGCCCCGATCCTGGAATGCAATTTTCCCCGGGGCGCAGCAACCGCACGGGAGAAAATAAAAACGAAGCAAAACTGAAAATCTAAAACGAAAAAACTACTCCGGCAGCAGAAGACTATCGGCAATAGCAAGGAGCAGGCGGAGTAGGAGGCGAAAGGAGAAGAAGAAGAAGGAAAAAAAGAACGCCCGCATCCTGTTTTCTGCACTGGCCGTCTCTCCTCTGCCCCTCTCTCTCTCTCACTGTTGCTTGTCCTGTCTTTTTGCTTCTCGCGAGCGCTTAGCCCCCACCGTCTCTCCAAGCCTTGCCTCTCTCTCCCCCCTCCCCCCACTTCTTTCCAACCTCTCGGCGGCGTTCGTTCTCGCAGCGTCGTCTCCCTCTCGCGCCTCGCCCACCGACTATTAATAGTGCATTCATTATTGCTGCAAATGAGCCGCCTCTTTAATATCCGCGAGCAAGCCGAGTAAGCCTGTGTGTAGCAGTAGTTTCTCCTCCTCCCCACCACGCTCGCGCACCCACACGCTCTTACTCCCTCTCGAGCGCGCGAAAGATGTACGGCCTTTAGAACAACGCGTGAGTTGTGCGAACCTCCGCTAACGCGAATTCGCACTCCTCGATTTTCGTTTGCGCCCGCGATTTTTGACTATCGTCTCTCCCTGCAAAACTTGTCCTTTCCCCCCTTACTCCCCTCCGGCGACGATTGTTCGCGGAGTTTGGTTTCGTGAAATATTGTTCAGAGAAGCTCCGTACCGTTATACGTTGGTGGTTTTCTTAATTTTCGTTATCCCAGCAGCTGGAAGAGCGTAGGTAGCTCGCGACTAACACACTGGCGCAGCGGTTAATTGAATGGGTATAACCGATGGCCGTTGACCGACGCCGAAGTAATCTATTATCTTTAATTACGGAATTACCCGAACGCTTATTCCGTAGGATTATTAATTTTTTGCCCTCGCGATTTCCAGCATTTAGAAACATTTTAAAATGGACGCAGCCAGCGTTTTTGTTCTTTGAAAATATTGCCGATTCGCGTAACTGTACGTTTCATGTTTTTTTTCTTTTTTTTTCTTACTGTAATGACACAAGGCAAGCGGCTATTTACGCGGAAAATAATGATATATTGTACAGTTTGCATGCACTGAAAAATGAGCATTGCCGCAATATAGGTCAAACTTATCATATCACGACTTTTCATTATGCGCAAAAAGGTGGAGGAAGCGATTAGTTCTTGACCACTTTACATCTCAATAAGCGGTCTGCTCGAGCAAATTAGTTGGATTCAGAATTGCGCGGTAAAAGTCCTATACCACTTCTCTCTATTCTTTTCTTTTTTGTCTCGTTTCCATTTCGAATACATTAACTGTCAACTTATATTACAATCTCAAATAAATAATCCTCGCATATTAAATAAAAAAAAACGATCAACAATTCCAATATCCAGCCGATAAAGACGCGTGATCTCCAAAAACTTCCAAAAATAAAGTTGCTTTCGACTAAACAAGCGCACGGTCGAGCGCAAACGTGCTGCTGAAAAATGACGGCGTTTTTTCATCCCAGCGGCAAAAGAGAGAAGACGCACACGCGCATAATACGTGCCTATAGAATAAACGAGCAGCTCGGCTAGAATCAAGACAGGGCTCTCGGCCAGACGCTGTGGCGTAGTCCGGGCGCAAAATAACACTTTCGAATGGGTCAACGAGGTTAAACCGGCAATTTGCGTCGGAATTGAGATGCGCATAATAAAAGCGAAACAGTGCGTGGCAGAGAAGTAGTCTGCGTCGCGAGCACGACTCCTCTCTCTCTATATATGCAGAGCGCGCCTTTGAAGAAAGGCTCGATAGTAAGGCGCGGGGGCCAATATAAACCTCACCGATAAATCGGCACTGAAACGATGCGTTTCCACGGTAGTAAGCAGCGGTATACAGAGAGCAGCCGATGGGCCTCCAGGATTTATAGTCGCGCGCTCGATGAGAAAATCGCGCGGGCCGAAATTAATTGGAGATCGGCGGGCAGCCGCTATCATGCGCATCGTCGTCGTCACGCCTCGGTTATCCCGTCGCTTCTGCCTGCACAACGGGCCTCTCTCCGCGACACGTTACACGCCCGCGTCTCTGCTCTCTCTCTCGTTCTCGGGGCAATAATAGCTTTGCGGTAAATTATTTACGGCGGAGGCGGTGCGCCGGACTGCTACTACAGCGAGAACGAGCGGCCAAGAGCCCTAGTCTCTCCCCGATCGCCTCCGAGCCGCTGCGTGACATTAAGCACGACTCGTTGAAATAATTAACGAGCTCGTCCCGCAAGCGCTCTCGGGGGACACACCGAAACAGCTCCGGACGACGACGACCAAGATGATGATGCCTACTCGCGTATTTATTGCCCTTGCACTTAGCCTCCACCTGCGCGCGTCTCTCGTGATATAGGGAGACGCGGAGAAAGAGGAGATCGGCAGTGCCGCTGCCGATTTTTCCGTCGCTCTACGCGCGCCTACTGATTTATTGGCCGCACTGCCTACCTCGGCGCCTTCGATAATCACTGTCTGAGCCGCGGGCCCGATTAATTTCGGCCGACGCTGGCGGCACACGCTGCGCCCGAGCTGACCGCGTAATTGCGTTTCGCGCAATAACCGATTCAATCGGACGCGCTAAGAACGCTCGTCCGAGAGAGAGGGAGTTGGGCTCACTGGAGTTTGTTATTTGAAAATTCATTAATCTTGAGTGATAATATTGCCGGAGCGAGCGAATACAGCTGTTGCCGGCCGATCTCGCGCTAGGTCGCGCGAGAGCTTGGTATTTACCGAGCAGTATACCGATCACCCGGCGTGCACACTTGGACTGCTGCGCGATATAGCGCGCGCAGAGCGCACGATTAAAACCGACGGCTCGTGGTATTGAATGTTGCGTGATTAATCGAGCGATTTATTTAATTGCGAGGTAATATTCGTGTGTGCGTTTTAAATTTTAGCCGCGAACGATCGGTATGAAATAACTCTACCGATCCCCATACCATTGGTTTATTCTACTATTTTAACAAAAATTGCATGTCTGAAATATACAAATAATATATTATTCTCACTATCCTGCAATAATCGCATTGACACATACTAAAGGTAATGTTCTCTTCTGTTTAGGTACGGTGAACGCGAACGGTGAAACGAAGCGCCAGAGGACCTCGTACACCAGGTACCAGACGCTCGAGCTGGAGAAGGAGTTCCACTTCAACCGCTACCTCACCAGGCGACGCCGCATCGAAATCGCCCACGCGCTCTGCCTGACCGAGCGCCAGATAAAGATCTGGTTCCAGAACCGGCGCATGAAGTGGAAGAAGGAGCACAAGATGGCCAGCATGAACATCGTCCCGTACCACATGTCGCCGTACGGGCATCCCTACCAGTTCGCCCCGCACCCGGGACAGTTTGCCCACCTGGCCACATAGGAGGAGTTCTCGCCCGCCGAGCTCGGAGCTCACGCCGTCCGGTTTCCCGGCATGTATGGCGAGCAGAACTTCTAAGGGGGCCCCCCAACGATTGGGCCACCCCCGAGTCTCGCGTCGACGTCCTGCCGCGACCGTTGCCGCGCCCGACTGCCTTGGCGGCGCGTCGATCGGTTGGCCGCGAACTTGCCAACCGCTATCTCTGCCGAGATATGGGCAGTCCCGAAAGCGGTCGCGGCCGGCGCGTCGACGCGGAGAGCCTGAAGTTTCTGCACGCCTGCCCGTGCCGGGGCGCGCGAGTGGGAATATGTGAAAATAAAAATCCACGAAAACCACGCACGATAGACTGGACGCGCTCCGAGAGACTCTGCATCGCTTGCCGCCGCTCTCCCTTGCCCTCGCTCCCTTTCTCTCTTGCGCCCCCGCTGCTCCCTAGGCGCACACGCGACTGCGAAGCTCGTAAATTATGTATATATGCGACGCAACCACACGCACACCACGCCTAGTGCGAGCGTCGTATATGCGTGTAGAAAGAAAAAGGATGAGCTGCGCCTAGCAGCTATACGGGGCACACGGTTAGAAGAAGAGAGGGAAAGAGAGGGAGGAACGGAGACGGCGAGAAACGAGAGTCCGACTCAGCGGGCGAGGATTATAAAGCCGAAATATCTAGTGATTTAAGCGTATTAGGCGAGAGAGATGGTTTTTTCAGGGCCGTAGATATTTAACGGGGCGCGCGGACCGCGTCGGGGAGCTTCCCAATAGCGGCCTCGGCCTCGCGCGAATTTTTAAGCGTGTCGACGTATATGCGCGCATAGTTTCATTCGTCAACTCGATCCCCACACACGAGTGCGATGTGCGTGTGTGTGTGTAATGTAAGCGCGCGCTATACGCGATATACATTTGTGATGTTGAATACGAGAGAGCGAGCGCGTGAGCGATTTTAATTGCGTCGTCGTAAAAAAGAAAATCTTACAAATTTTGAGCCTACTCTAAATTTTTTGGAAATGTTTCTATTCTATCGCGGTCTATATACATGTATATGTATATGCGTACGTAGGTACATTACATATATACATATAATTGTCGTTGGGCGCGTCCATCAGGGGCGCGCCCCGTCGCGAATTATTATTATGTAACTATTTTTTATTTGTAAAATCGATGTTTTACATTTGTTGTGTGATTTTTTTGTTATACTTCTCAGATGTTTTATCGAAATTTTTGATATGTCGAAGGTTCGTCGGTCTATGTTTCCAAAATAATTTAGAGATAATAAATCGCAGAAGTTTTTGCTCGAGTTCCCCTCCTCCTCTCCTGTCCCCCCCCCCCCCTTTATCCTTATTCGCTGTCTCTTTTGTACATGTATTATTTTCTCGAGTACTTACCAGTCTTTCATTATCCTGTACTATATCATTCGATCTCCCTCGAGTTACTTATCTTCTCCGGCACATTTTTCCCGAGCCATCATCATCTAACCTGATCTCGAGAGGATGCGCATCATTTTTATTAATCATCTCCCTCTTCTATCCGCAAAAGTCTGTCGCACCTTTTCCTCCTTTTCTCTCTCCCTCCGAAGTCTGAAAATCGAGAGTCGATAAATGTTATCGCGTAGATAAATAATAAGAAGAGGAAACAAATTTATAAATATTATATTATGTATAGTAGAAGATTGAAAATAATAAGAAGGAACAAAATAAAAAATTATCGTACGTGAAAAGGAAAAAAACAAACGATAACAATGCAATATCTCGATTTATATAAATATATAAATATTAGGGAAACGTAGTTTCTACCTGCACGATATTATTCTTATTCTTTGCGTATAAATAGGACGTAAGGTGCCTGCTAATGCTCAAAGTGTTCTTGGCAATCGATACCTCTTTTCTTTTGCGAATCGTCGAACAAGAAAAAAATAAAAAGTAAAGCTAACACAAAAAAATCAAAATAAAAGCCACAAAAAAAAGAAGATAACTCAGCGACATTGTCTAGCGCGATTTCGCTCTCCTTTAATCACTCTCCCTTTTTTTTACTTTTTCTTCTTTTGGCCAGCGAATTAACGAAAGATTAAAAACTAAAAAAAAAACGAAAAATCAAATAAAAATGAATTGTACTGTTTGAATGTTATTTACGATTAAAGTATTTATATTATGACCTTTGTCGAGTCGTGTCGTCGTTTGCAAGCAAATTTTGATGTATAAAATTTAAATTTAAAAAAAAAAATAAAACGCCCGATTAATAAATAGAGAGAAAAAAAGCAAAGCGCGCGTAGACGTTAATTCGGAGAAAGCTATTCGCACCAGAAAGACGCCCCAAGTTTTCGTTCCGCGCAGTCCGAAAAGTAATTAGGAATGATGTGTATCATAAGCATAATGTCCGTTGGTGCATCTCGGGGGGTGGGTAGCGCGACACCAAGAGCTACAGCGACGCTTTCCTCTCGTATCGCGTCTGTAAATATAAACGCCCGCGCGTAGCTGTGTCATTCGTTGCACAGGCCATTTCCACGAGCTAATGACGCGGCTAGTGCAACTCAGCCGTAGACGCGCCGGCCGAGTTTCCCTCCTTTTCTCGCCCTTTGTCTTTTTGCCCTCGCGCCACTAGCAGCCGCATCAATCCCAATCCGATTCGGCGAGGACGTTACCGGTCGTTCTGCCACACTTTAACATCCGAAAAATGCAAAATTCGTTCGTTGAAAAATAGCTCGTTAGCCAGCGCGTTGTTGCAGGGGGGCTCGCGATAAATGGATACACCTCGCCGGAACAATTATGTCTCTGAAAAATGCAGTAGGAAAGTCTTAATTAAGGGAGTTAATGACGCCGGCGCGCTTACACGAAAAAGGCGAAGTCCGAGGTGTCCCGGCTGCTCGCGCATGTCCGCGAATAATTACACGCTGCACTTGTATAAACTTGCCTGGGGGACTGGCAGCGTTTCATGTTTTTAAGGTAAAAAAAAAAAGGGAAGAATAAATTAAGCGGGAGGGAGATAAAAACACGCCAAGGTGAGGAAAGCGCGTCGCATCGAGAGGATCCGGGGCGTATAATAACCGAGCCCGAAAGCTCAACGGACGAGTAACAATAATGATAGTAGCGTTTCTGAGTATAGTGCGTAAGATGCATATGTGATACGTGTGTCTTCTCGCTCGAAGGTCGCCGCGAGTGTAGATGCAGGGGGGAGGGGGCAGTCGGAGATGTACGCGATGAGTTAGGGGGTATGTGTGTGTGTGTATTCTTGTGCGCCGCGACGAGCAAATTCGGAACAATACAGGGATCTCGTATAACTTAAAAGCTCTAGGCGCGCGCGAGAGAGAGAGACGAGAGTACTGTTTGTACAAGGCGAAAGGAAAGAATGGAGAAGGCGGCATGCGAGGGATGATCGACTGGCGGAGAAACACTGATTTGTACATAATTATGAAATATATGCGTTATCGACGATGTTATTGTATTATTATCGTGAACGAGCCTCGGAAGAGCGTCCCTTGACACGTACACGTTACATTGCCGCGAGAGAGAGAGAGAGCAGGAGATAGCCGGACGATATAGATAATAGGCTGAGAGATGAGAGAGGCCTCCCCTGTGCGCCCGCGACTTTATGCTGTACGCGGCGGTGAGGGGGAAGGTTGGGGCTTAGGCTATACGATATATTTATACATAATATACATAGAGATGCGAATACTTGGTCGCGGGGGCTCTTCCGGCGCTCGGTCACGACGACAAGGTAGAATTGTATTTAAACGCGAGCGCAGAATGACGACTTGGAGTATAAATATATATAAATGATCATGCGATGAATTTATCATTATTGCGGATATTATGATTGAAAATCGATTATTGAAAATCCACCGTGCGCGCGGCGATATATTGATTTAATTCTTCGATTATATGGAAAAGTGAGTCTGTTATACATATACATATGCTATATATAAAAGAAAAATGACTTGGTCCAGTGTTAATATTGTATTTTGTTTGTTTCGTTATTATCATTATTATTATTATTATTTTTCTTGTCTTTCTCTCTCTCTCGAACCTGTCTCTTCTTTCGCCTCTCTTATCTCTTTTTGTTGTTCACGTATAGGCGTGTGGCGTCAAAAACACGTACCCCACTCTCTCTGTCTCTCTTTCACACTCTATCTTTTTCTCTCTCTCTCTCTCTTTCTCTGTTTGTACCTAACCAAACACACACGTACACACGTACACTCACTTGTGAGAAAAATAACGATGTCGATGTAATGAGGAAAAGTTGCGCAAAGACGACGAGAGATGTACCTTTAGTTGCAAATTCTGAGACGGCTAAAGTGAAGCGTCTACGGCGAGCTGATCCGTAACGAACGAAACGTACACTTAGACGAGCCCTCATATAAAGATATCAAAATGGAAAAGATCGAGAAAGAAATGTACATGTGTACACACACACAACTCATAAACACGCAGCTACATGCGGACACGTAGACAGAAGGCAACTTAAACACGAGACCCTAATAATTGCGCGCCTGCATGCGGATAATGCGGATACCGCGTTGGATTTAAGCTCAAGAGTATTACGTTCGCGTAGCGTTTTGAGATGTTACTTCATTCCATGTAATATACGTAATAGTCTAACTAAATGAATTACTTACATAACTACATCTACGTAAATTAGAGCACCGTACATATGTAAGACATATTATTATATATATAAATATAAATATATATAAATATATATATATATATATATAAATAATTTAAATTGTAATTATTAAATGGTATGACGTATAAATTTGACATTGTTTGTTCTCCTTAGCCTAAATATAAGCTTTTGTTAACGAAGTTTGATGAATTTTTTTTCAATTAAATTTTTCACATTTTAAACAAAAAAACCAACATATTGATATTTTTTATCGTAATTCAAACTAATCAATAAAATACATCTTACTAACATCTGCTGGTTTACAGGTATTTCTCATTCATAATCACTAAACAATTTTTTTGCCATTGATGTAAAATGCATAAAGTAAACAAAATGGAAAAAAAATGACAAACTATAATTCTCATCTGGCCGATTGCTAACATTGAACTCTTCCGAGAAAACAATCAACCGTTCTATTTGAGCCGACAGCGGAGTGGCTTCTTGAATGACTCATTCTATCTCGGCACTATCGCCGTGTATTATCATTGAATTTAGCAAGTCTCAAAGTGATTGCAGGAAAGCAACATTGTCGAGTTCGAAGTAATTGTCAACGTCGAAAGGCATGTCTTCTTATGGAAAAGCTTGATTGCCTGATTTACGATCGGCATTATGAAATTGGTATCGCTCGCTGCACTCGGTTACTCGGGGTTATCCGCTCCACTCTGCTTATGTGCATCGTTTCTTCGCCCAAATCAAAGTGAATTTATTAAAGAAAAAAAGAAGCGTGGAAATATTTCTTATTTCAAAGAATACTTGCCAATTTTTCTTTTTTGCGAATCAAAATATTTATATTCGCTGCATTTTGGACCGCGTTCAACTGGACGCTAAAGTGACACGATACAAAAATTTTAAAAATTCGCTCAATCCAGAAATAATCCCGGGAGACGCGCAAAACCACAAAAAAAAATATAAATTAATATTGATGTTTGATAAAAAAAATATTTTTTGTTTCGCGTCAGTCTAAATAATCGTTCTTTTTTAAAAATTTCAAGTCTCTCATTAATTTGAATGTTGTCATTAAAAATATGTTTATAATAAATATTAAATCATAAAAACAGTCGAGTTACGAAATAAAAATAGAAAAGAATCGACTTGTGTTGCTCAAGACAAAGAATAAAAACGAATGAACTTTGTCATGAAGAAAGACCACTCGGAGCCTGACACTAGAAAGTCTTCCGGCAGTCCAGAAGATCAAACTCGATCAGCAAGTCACGGGCAACAGAGTCATTGAGGCTACCGAATGATGACTTTGCAGTCGAACAAACATTCATCTAAAAAAAAAATCAGCTTCTTTATCATCTTTCCGATTCTCTTCGCGCCAAATACGCAGGCGTTACATTCGGAGTGAGCATAACGCGTAAAATCTTATCTCACACTTGACATTCTAAGCAGCGCATTGACCGTATTTTTATCACCCTCCACTTGTATCCCACGCACCCGTTAACCCAATAACTGTTTGGTAAACAACGAAGCCATCAGCTCGTCTAATTAATTCCTCAACAGGCCGCGATTAATAATCCTTATCGCCGAACCGATACCAAAACAGGCCTTCCCTCCCCCAAGTCCCTCTTGCCTGACCATTAACCCCAAACCTGCCAGCGAAATAAAGCCAATAGCAAAAACGCCGGGCGCACGACGATCAATCACAAGATCGGCCTGGAGCACTTGGAAAATGGAAAATAATTATCACCGCACGCGAGAGAGAGGGCTAGAGTGAGAGAGAGAGAGAGAGAGAGAGATTCTTATCCGCGCAGCAACTCTCGATTCAGCGGCTCTCTTCCAAACGCGAGAGGGGGGGGGAGAGGAAACGCACAAGACAGCCGCACGCGATAAAAGCCTTGCACGCTCTCAAATACGAGGGAGGCTGCGAGTAAGGCAACGGGGGGAGGGGGAGGGTAGTCTGAAAGGAAAGAGAGCGAAAACGGCGCGAGTGCGCTAGCTGCGGGGGGAAATATCAGAGCGCGCGAGCGGCGGCGTAAGTATAATACCTCTCTCGGCCGCCGCCGTCAGTCACTCAGCCAGTCATTGATACCGGCGCGGTGATTAATGAAGAGTCAAGGTTCGGGATCGCTGGCGCGCGCGCACGCCCGCGGCTGAGAGAGAGAGGGAACGTGAGCGCGCTATTGCCAATAGACCCCGACGGGCTTTCGACTCTCTCGCTCGCTTTTAGCTACAACAGAGAACAGCAGCAGCCTAAGGAATGTCGATACCAGCGTAGACGACGCTGCCGAAGCTTGGCGACGATGAAACAACGCCTTCCTTGCTATACCACACCACCCCTACCCTCTTCCCTCTCTTGGTCCACGACCGACGTCGCCCGCGCGAACATCAATTACCGGCCTCATTCGCCGGCGAAGTAGCAGTAGCAGTAGCAGCGGCAAGCCTCTTTGTAGCGTAAAAAATTGTTACGCTTTAGCGAGAAATTAGGGAATCGCCTGTTATGTTATTTTTACTCTTTTCGGCGGCCGGAGCTCTCTCTCGCTCAAATTGCCGACGAAGTTTTTTTTTTTCTACCTCCCGCTTGCTGTGGGTCCTTTGCAATTCCCGTCTACTTCTTTTTTCATCTAATGGCAATTTGATTTACGTTGCTCATTTTCTGTACACTTGTATATCAACATCAGATTTTTAATGTATATTTTTTTAAAATTCAAGAAAATTCAAAATGAAAATCTCGTGGATATTACACATAAAAGCCAAATCGTCAAATTTAAACACACAGGCAGTCTAATCATACAGCAGGAAAGGTGGGTTACCGAGCGACCCGCCGATTTTCTCATAGTCAACAGGTTTCCCCGTGTAAAACGCCAGGTAAAATGCCGCAAAAAAGAAGGAGAGTCGACCGGCAGAGAGGGGGAGGCCGCACGGCGACAAAAGAAAGAAGGAGGAAAGGCTGCCGTGGAGGCGAGCTCGCTCCGCAGCCGTCCTCTCTCTCTCTCCTCTTCTTTTGGCCGTCCGTCGGCCTCGTGTCCGTCAATCCTCGGCTGTGCTAGCGAGGACACGCGAGAGAGGGGAGCTCTGTCCAGGAGGAAGCTGAGCGAGTTGCCGGAGAGCAAGACTTTAGCGTTCTAGCGGTGGACCGCGTGCGCGCGAGAGGGAGGGAGAGAGCGCGCTCTTATGTACGGAGCCTGAATAACAAATCTGTCCAATTCACATGTCGACATCGAAGAAGATAATATAAACACTACGTCGATACATCGTCTACAAAACCCCGCTAATGTTTTATTAATGCCTCCTCCGGATCCTCTATCTCCCTCCCTCTCTTTCTTCTCTTCTCTTTCCTCCTCTTTCTTATTCTTCGCCCTACACCTTTCCAACTGACCATCTTCTTAGTCGATCTTCTGTGGCTCTTGTGCGAATCTTTGCTGGTTACGCTGGGAAGGATAAGTGTACCTGAGCTTGGCTGAGCCAAGCTTTAAATATAAGTTTGGTATGGATTCTTGACGATCAATAAGAATCTCTAGATTTTAATAACCAGCTGTTACTCGCGCTTGCAAATATTGAGATACGCAGATGATGATAAAAATGTTGTTTTTCAAATTTTTGTTTGGAAAATTATTGAGTAAACAAGTATTCACGTACACTACTAATCGCGACCTGAAGTTCGCCCTGTAAAAATTTGGGTCACAGCAAATCGTCAAGAAAATACTTCGAATTAGCCAAAGTAATATCGTTCAATATAACCACACCTGCGGCAATGATCCATCGATTGAATAAGACATATCATCGGAGCGAGAAGAAAAAAAGTCCCTTCAAATTCAGTGCATAAACTGGCATTTTCAAACGCGATCGTCCAAAAAAGCCCATCCATTATTTACACAACTGTGTACATACACCTATACCGGTATCACTTGAAATAAGTCCCCTCAAAAAAAAGGAGGTCCAGAAAAAAGTGAACAACCAGCTCGAGCTTACGGAGATCGAGAAAAACCGTCAATCCGCAAAGGTATACGTAAGCGAGTGTCTCTAAGCTAACCCAGTTTTCGCGGGGAAGTCGCGCACGGGGCAGGCGCGCGCGCGCGCGGGCATAATGAATAATAAGAGCTCCGGAAAGTGACGCTTCCCCGCGCATAAAGAGCGCCATAGAGCGCAGAACAAGCGACGGTAGCAGCATTGCACTCTGTGAGAGATGCTCGAGTTGTCCAGAGAGAGAGAGAGGGGGGGGTCTCGCCGACAGTAGAGTACAGAGGAGAGCAAAAAAAGGCGAGGGAAGAGAAGGGAGAGGGGTGGCGTCGGGCGCAAAACGCGTAAGTGCAGCGCTCTCGCGCGTAATCGTATGCAGGAATGCGGGAGGCGAAAGGGAGTGCGGCGACAGGCGGGGGGGGGGAGGGAGGGCGTCTCACGCGGGGAGGGCTCCCCCGCGGCCGACTCCGAAAGAAAGGGAAGCGGGCCCGAGAGAGAGAGAGAGAGAGAGAGAGAGAGAGAGAGAGATGCATAATAGAGCGGAGAGAGACGCCAAAGACGATGACGAAAGAGCGGAGGCAAAGGAGAGCGGCCGAGGGATACATGCACGCGCGAAGGCCGAGGGAAAAAGAGAGCGGCGGCGGCAGCAGGAGAGGAGTAGACTGCCGCCGCTGCAAGCCCACGGGCGCTTTGACTGACAGCGCGACCGCTAACGTGGGAGGCAAGCTGCTGCTGCCTGGCACTGCATACACACACACAAATGCTAGGGACTGACTATTGCCGCTGACGACGACGCCGACGCGCAGCTTCTATGCAAATATGCTCTCGGTCGCCGTAGCGCCGTGGAAGGGGAGAAAGAGAGCGGCCGAAGGAGGGAAGGTTAAATACTGTTAGCGCAGCCGACTGCGCGCTGACGCTGCCAAGGAGGAAAACAAATCGGAGCATGGAGAGCCTCCGGATAGCCTGTGCACGCAGGAAATACCGGGAGATATTACGTTTGGGAGGCCCAGCTGTTCGACACGGCCATATTGCAAACGCGCATTTCAATCTTATCCTGCCAACGTCGGCGATTTTTGGATAATCGTTTTTTCCTTTTTTTCGAGATTTGCTTTGCGTATTACGTAAGGGACACTGAATGAAAGCTCGGTGTAATCGAACAGAAATTGAATTTTGTTTCCGTTGGAACGAAAATTACGGCGCGGCCGTGTTGTGACTCAAATAATAAAGACCGACGTGTCGTCGAACCGTTTTTTTACGCAACGACATATATGTCGGTTGGAAATCAACGCGGGCCGTTCATTAATCACGATTA
The DNA here is from genome assembly GCA_030522585.1 of Anagyrus pseudococci. Classification (NCBI taxonomy): domain Eukaryota; kingdom Metazoa; phylum Arthropoda; class Insecta; order Hymenoptera; family Encyrtidae; genus Anagyrus; species Anagyrus pseudococci. The sequence continues at coordinate 61,819 of JAPYYQ010001043.1, read as the reverse complement.
GACCATTAAAATTCATCGAGCCTCTAAGTGAACTAAAAACCCGTCTTAGCATTCGGCAGTACCAGGCCACCTCCTCTCTCCTACACCCGCGTGAAAAGAACACGCATCCAAGTGGCGGCACTTGAAGAAAAAAACGTGGAGAAAAAGTCGAAAAGAAGAACTACGCGACGTATGTGTGTGTTTAAAAGCAAACACTTGTTAAAAGCGACGCCGATACTTAGCGCGCGGCAGTAGCGCGCTACTCCCGCTGAAATTAATCATTCGCCGCGACGGCTCTCTTGAGGCGCGTTCAATGTCATCGGGCGATGCTCGCTCATCCTCGCGCCTCTAACCATCGGCCTCGATTCCCATTCAAACACACTTGGCGAATCAAGTCCGAGCGATGCGTCTAGCTCTCCGACAAAATGCGAGGGCCCGACAATAACGCTCGGAAAGCGGGTATCTCTCTCTTTCGAACGGCATTTTTCCAAAACTCTTTGCGGCGGACAATGCGCGCACGTTTGACTGATTTACAAGCGGGAAAATCCGTTTGCCCGAAATTTGCGCCGCTCTCCCAAAGGCCCGACCTTGCTGGCGCAAATTCGCCGGCATTTACATACAACTGCGACCTCCGATGACGTTTCGGCCAAGCGCTCCATTGCCAAGGCTGCTGCCTCGGACACAAAGGTGAAAAGTGAAAAGGGGTTGGCCGACCAGTTTACGGTACAGCTCTTTCAATGGGTCCCGTCTATGCCTGTACGCCCACCACGCGTCGACTCACTCTGCATAGGTATACTGCTCTCTCCTCGAGCTCTCGGTGATTTTTCGACTTTTCCGATGTTGGAAAATTCTTGCGCGATTGTAGGAGCGACAATGGCCATTACTATTTTACGGCTTGTAAATCGTTGCAGAGTCGAGGATCGAATTGCAGGCGGTATTAAGCGGGCGCAAGCCTCTGATATGATACCCATTGTGCCTCGGCTAAGCTCATAAATTAGCATATTAAGAAACACTTGATCTCGAATCGCGCTATAAATTTTGCGCAAACTCTTCCCCGGCTGGGCTCGCTTATTACACAATAAGACCGCTCTTACGCTAACCGAGAGGGGCGAGCGGCTGCCCGCGAGCCGAGTTGGAAATATTTATTGCTCTCCGTGGGGCTCAATGTAGAAGAGTAAACTATACTGCAAGTGTTTAGTACACTTTCCTTTTTTTAAATAAAATTCATCAAAATCGTAAAAGCAATAAAAAATAAAAAATATTAAATTGTCTATTTTCTGTTTCTAATTATCCAAGTTGTAACAATAAGCATCGCAATTTTTTCTCTCTCAATCAAATAATAATTTCTTAAAATACAACTCGCTGGGCTTTTGGTATATCTCGCGCGCAAATCAATTAAATCATAAATTACAATACAGAATCGCGGGCAAAACGACCACCTGTTGAAAGAAAGAGAGCTGGAGCAGCGAGCCTCTCTACGCGCGCTCGTCGTCGAAAAGGGTAAAAGCATGTGCACGCGGCTGCTGCTATCTCGTAAATTCCGTTAGCATTGCGCACTTGGCGCCACGGCCTCGCCGAGAAGCCGATAGTAAAAGCCCGCTAATACCCTGCGCTTTATACACCTACTCTGCGGTACGCTTTTCCTTCTACATTTACATGGGCAGCTTTACATTTTCTATACAACCAATACCGATTTCGATCTCGTCTCTTTGCATATCGCGCAAATATATCTGCTCGTTATATACTTCATATTTTTCCTAACCTTCGTAATTGTCGCCGATTTTCTCTCTATCTAAGATCGAACATAACATGTCGAACAATTTGCACTTCCGTCGATCTGAGTACACGTAGAAGCCCGCTCGGCTGTCTTCGTATGTGTTTGAGCGTGTGTTTATAATATTATTAAGCAGCGCGAAATTAAGTCATTAATCCCGCGCTCCTCTAGATACGTATCCCTCCTAGGGACGCATAATGCGATCGTTCCGCGAAATGGCATCAAATTAGCAGGCTATTATTTAAAAAAAAAGTTCCCGCGTGCGCCCAACGCTATCTCTATCTCTCTCTCTCTCTCTCACTTTTGAGATAAGCAGTAGTAGCCTATTGAATACCACACTTCCCACGATCGATAATCGTTTCGAAAAAAATGTAGACGAGCAAATAAGATGGCAAAGTATCGAGAAAACAGAAAGAGGGTGTGTGGTGTGTGTTCAGGGGCTGATCGACACCGAAACAATAAACGTCTCTCTCCTTCTCTCGGAGCCGCGTCTGCTCGTTTTTCCGTGCGCATAAGCGGCACCGCGCGAGTGCCTTCGCCGGTTGCACGTGCGACGGACGTCGGCGTGGCAGCCGTCGGTGTAAGTATAATAAGGTGGCGAGGCCGTACCAGCTTGCCGAAAGAGAGAGAGAGAGAGAGCGGGCGGGAGGGGGTGGGCGAGCTGAAAACGGCCGGCGTCGCTCTCGTACAGCAGTCGTCTCTGCTCTCGCGGCTGACGGGAGCGCGCTATTTCTCTTCGGCTTGGCCCTTTTCCGACTTCAGACTCCTCTCCTGCGTGCTTCGCCTACGCGCTCGCCTCCGTGCCACACTCGCGCGCCCACCTCCAACGCCAGTCCCGCATTTTTAGACTTTCGAGCTTGCGAGAGAGCTTCGGCTCATTCCCTCCGCGCGTGTGTGTCTATGCGACTGTCTAATATTCGTTTACGCCTCCGAACTAACGCTTTGGCGATAATTTTGAAATCAACTCACCTTTATTTTTATACTCTATTCAATTTATTTCGCTGGGCCAATTACTTAAGGCCAATATTAAAATCGATGGGTGTCTTGAGAGTGAGGCAGGTGGCTTGTTTTATTCAATGTATCCCAGCGCAAAACGTGCAGTCGGACGTGCATACATTTTAATACCCAACCCGCAAACTCCCACATTAGAGAAGTGCGAGGAAGGAGGGGGAGGGGTGGAGTACGAAGGTAGAAAAGGTTATGGGGTAAAACTCTCTCTCTCTCTGGGTAGGTGGCAGGCAGGCACATCAGCAAGTCCTCAACCTCCGCGAGCGCGTTCGCGGTGTGGCGGGCTAAAATTCGCCCTCGGAACACGGAGCGCTAGCGGTGGCGGCTGCTCTTTCCCAACTAGTAGTCGAGGAATTCGAGTTGCTATAAATCTCCCTTGACGGGCGCGATGCCAGGGCCGCTACGCGTCGAAGGGGATCGCGAGAGAGTGGAGGGGTCTTAGCCGCTCCCCCGCTGCCACCTCCTCCCACCGCCCGTGCTCTCTGTCCCTCTTCAGCGGGCTCACGGCCTGCGGGCCCGAGGAATTGGTAATAGTTTCGCGGACGAGAGGTTAACGTGGCGCCGGCACGAGCTCTAGTTCTCTCTTTCGCTCCCTCGCTCGACCTCCGCAGGCTAGCTCTCTCGGCCCCTTTCTCCCTCAGCCAAGTCTAGTGAGAGAGGAAGGCGCGAATAATTGAAAGAATGGAAGGAACGCGCACGCTCCTTCTCGCTCTCTCTTTGGAATAAGTCTATGGGCTATGCTTGGCTTTTCCCCTAGACCCTCGACCACGAAATTCGGATTATGCGAATTTTTGACGGCGGCGACGCGTTGGCTGTTTTGACGGATGCTGGTTTACTGGGAAATAAGGCTTGATTTGCTTTTAGAGGGATGGCTAAAATCAAAGTGTCGGGAATGAATGTTAGTCTAGGGTGAAAAATTAATGTTTTAAATTTGGACTTTTTTGTACACACTTTTAGTAATATAATTCTACGCCTGACTAAACAAAAAAAAGGTTTATATCGTTTGGACTAATAAAAAATGGAATTATTTCTAAATAGAATACTCAAATAGTAGATACAATTAATTTAAGAAAAAAGCAAACTTCAAAAAATCTCTAAATAGTACATTTAAATTTTTCAACAATTAGCATAAAAAACAACTCATTCAAATTCCAGTAAAGTGAGCGTTAGCTAACAAACTTCTCAATGAAACTGAAAACTCCGAAGCCGTAGAAAATGAAGAAGACGAAGTAGTAGAAGAAGAAGTAAAAAAAAGGCAGCCGAAGAACCCGCACCCTCAAATTGAATCACGCGTAGACGTTGTTTCGTCCACCTAAATCGTCCGACGATTCAATTGTCTCTTCAAGGTCCACAACTCCCCCCGCTCCCCATTCTCCAGTCATCCTTCTCTCTCTCTTGCTCCGAGAGTCCCTGGTCAAAGACGGTAGCCGTAGAGGAATGGAAAAAAAGCGCGATTTATCAATCACGCGGTCCGAAGTGACAGCTGCCGCAGGATTCGGCGCCGTCGGCTTAGCGCGCTCGAGCGTAAGCGCGAGGGTTACGACCCACTGCTTAACTCTGCGTTCGCTCGACCGCTCGCGCTAATCATTACTTTTAGCCTGGCGTTTTCCTCCCGCCGCTCGCCTCTTATCCAAAGCATCGACGATAAGGCCACTGGAGACTCTCTCTCTCTCTCTTTTTATTCTCTTTATTAGAGCCATTATTGCGCTTACGCGAATAATAAATCTTGCATTGTGCGCGCCGCAAAGATAATTCTCCGCTTCCTGATTTGTCCACTATACCCACGACTGCGCGTTGTTATTAGAAAAAAGAAAAAACCGTTACGTAAATGAGCATCGGTTGAATTTTCATAATCCTTATAAAGCGCGTCGCTTATTACGCGAACTTCATTACCGCGATAAACGTGTAACAAGCATCGGCATCATGAGACACATGTAGATCATTACACAGACACACGAGCCGTACACGTATACATACAGTAGCGAGTTATTCTCAGATGAGAAGCCACTTAAGAACCCCAGTCGGAAGAGAGAGAGGATCTCCCTCCGGACTCTCCGGCTCGTCGGCAAAATCGTGTTGAATAAGCCATAAACATAACGTACGGTCTCGCATCTCGCGCGAAAGCGCAGGTATACGTCTTGCCGGCGCAGAGGTGCAGGACGGCCAGTGGGAAAGGGGAATTCGAATGGACAGCGGACACTAGCGATGGAAGTCATCTTCAATGAAGTTACACGGGGCTGAAGCAGCGGGCTTGCCCCTGGAATATCGGACGCCGCGTTAAGCTATAGGCTCGACTGGACGTTCACGCGATCTGACGTCCATGCGCGTGTGGCTCTTGGGCTCTTTGGTGGGAGAGAGCAGTGTAGGTTCGTGCGGGAAGGATGAGGCTTGCGTTAATGCGCCATCAAATGTCGCTTTGTCTTGGCTTGTATTAAAAGTCTCGTGATGGATTATTTGTTCAATATATCGTGCTTTTGCAATTTTATGATACTTTCTTTTTTTTTTTGTTATGGAATTTCTTGCAGTTTAGTTCTATTATGTTTTAATCTTCTGAATAAAATAATAAAAGTATAGTACTTTATTTTGCAAATCCAATCAATTTGAGACGATGAATTTAAAATAATAATTTACAGACAAACAATAAAATAAAATAGAAATGTTTAATACAAATGCTGAACGTAAGCGGTAACATTACCACTGGCTTGCATACGATACTTCTGTTAAGTTGAATTCCGCCATCTACGGAAACATCGTCAAGCTTCTTGACCCTACAGTTTACACGACCTAAAATCGAAAATTCAGACATTCCAGGCGAAGGCTACGATTACCGATCGGTAACACTTTGTAATGTATTTCAAAGAATGCCCAGCAGATGGCGCACCAGTAGCTAGGCGGCCATCATGGATGAAGTCATGGGTCGATTTAGAAGTGGGGAGGACGACCATGAAGGGAGGGGCTTTACCGCTCGGCCGGGCAGGAGGTGGAGTTTGTTCGTTAGGCGAAAGGCGCAGTCTCCATCTGTCGACTGAATTTTGTTGTATCTTACGCACGCATTGGGTAATCCAAGCGTTGTTAAGTTACCTGTTGTAGCTATAACGTTATTAACTTTATTGTTTTATAATTTTTTTTATATTTATTCAACTTGGCTTATAATTTCCCGAATGCAGTCTTTTCAAACTTTTCTTTAAAGGAGTCATTATTCAATATTTTCAATTCACAAGTATTAATTGATAATTAATTTACGATTACTACGCAATAGATTTTGAAATAACGTGTTATACAACATAGGCAAACAAGCTGTCTTACAATCTATGATTAAAAAAAACATTCAACAATAAAACTGTTACCCTAATAGCGTACATAACGATATTCGTCGACCTCATACCCTCTTCGACTACACCCGAACACACCTTAATCAGCCAATCTATTACCTGCCGAAACGTAAAAACAGCCAGTACAACCGGTAACTGCTCGATCGACGCTCGAAAATGGCCGTTGACGAAGCCGAGCAAGCAGTGGCCGCGCTGCTAGTGTGCTTGCCCATGGAGCCGCTCTCGGCGCTCCTCGTCGACTCAGTTGCCCCGGGACACACAACTCGCCGCTCGCATTGTGCGTTGGTGCGAGGGACCGCGAGGCCGCCGGCTGTACTTAATGTGCGCGGATTAGCGAAATGAGCGCGGGGGCCGGCGAGGCTCGCCGATGACGTGGCTGGGCATATACGCGATGAGCTTCTCCCACCCCCTCTCTCCTGAACAATCGCATCTTACACACGCTACGACTCTCGTCCTCGCTCGTCAAAGTGTATCTTTCTCTTTCGTCGGCGCGCCTCAAGTTCAAGGTTACAGCGGTTTACGGACTGCCCCCGCACGACGGAGATTCCCCGGCAACTCTGGACTCGCTCATTTTTGAGTTTATTTTCGTGAGGTTCGTTTGAAAATTGGAGGTCTTGCTGTGTTGCTGGTCGGCTTTTATGGTGCTGCTGGTATGTTTGATAGATATTGTTAGACGTTCGAGTGCTAGTCGGATTTTATTCGAATAACACTTACTTAAATTAATATTTTTTTTTTAATTGTTAACTATACAGGTTTGATTTAATTTTACAAAACTATTACGTATGTTGTATGTTTGTTTTTTATGCTCAACAAAATTAACTACTGTAAAGCATATCGCGCAATATAGCATTGCATGTATTATTTTTCCAAATTTTTCAAGCAGGCTTGAAAAATTTGGAGAAGCGCTGTTTCTAAAATCAAACAAATTCGTAAAACGAGTCCATTGAGAAGAATTAACGGAAACTTTGCAAATTTGCAGGTAGCCGGTCTGAATTTCAATTAAGACAAAGTGCTGTTCGCTTTATGGCTGCGCCGAGGCAGCCGAAACTGAAGAAAAAGCAAGGATAGCCGGAACAGAAAGAGAGACCGAGAGAGGGAGAGAAAGAAGGAGAAACGGCGAGGAGTTGAAACAGAAATACACGTACAGACGTAACAAGAGAGCGAGGGAAAGAGAGGTAGAGAGGAAGAGAGAGAACAGGAGGGAAAATCGAAGCGGCAATGGTCCTTGCCGTTTCAGACTCTGGGGGCTCGGTCGGCAGTGGCGGTGGCGGCGGCGCAAACGAGAGCGAGCACAGGGCTCCGCAGAGAGCGCGTGTACGCCGTCGACGGAGCAGACGCGCGCCAGTGGTGGTGGTGGTGGTAACTGTCACCGATGATAATTTATGTTAATGGCAGTTTACACCGGCCCCAGCGTATATCCACGAGCAGCCTCGGCCCCGTCGCTCCCCGCCTAGTCGTCGCACCGACGGGGTTGCAGTCGGAGCGGCAGTCGGCAGGTCGTCGCGACGCCGCTCGGACGACGGCGATGACGCCGCTACCGCTGGCCGGCCTCCAAGCGACCGAGGAAAAGAGAAAGTTCCGGGCAACCCCCGGTGTCTCTCGCGCTCCGCACCCCCTCGAGACGGGCTGGCGGGAAATGGCGACGCCCAACCGGCTACGCACTCCAGACGGGCCAGGAGAGCGAGGTGGCGGCGGCAAGGGAAGAGAGGAGAGGAGCGAGCGCAGAGGGGAGTGGGAGCGCCGATGCACGCGCGCATGCACTACGCGCCCGACACACCAGCGGGCACTCGCTCTCGCTCGCCCTCTCTTTCTGTATACCTGTACGTGTGGCCCGGATTTTCGGGATCGACGTCTCGCCGCCCGGACACCCGTTGAATGTCGTCCGCCCACCCACACCCCTCCAGCCGCAAGCCGTCGTCTCGTATACGCGCGAGAGCCCAACCCCGCGCGCGCGTGAGCGCCGAGCGGCGGCCACCTCTCGGCTCTAGACGGGCCCGGACTTTCCTGCCGACGACATCATCTGCCCCCGTACTACACTCACTCTCCCGGCTACTCTATATAACCATCTCGCTTCGCACGACACCAAGTGAGTATTACGACCAAGCATTTTTTACCTTTTATGTCCCGATAGTTTTCGGAGTAGATGACCGCGTGAGGGAAGTAGGGTGGCTGGGGGGGGGGGGAGAAGCCGATTTTTGAAAGTGAAATTCGCAGCTGACACATGTTGGATATGTCGTGTGTGGCCCGTGACGTCGTCTGTCGCGATTTGTAGATAAAGATGGCGCGACGATGCTCTCGTCATTTATCATGTATTACATAGGGGTTTTTCATTTTCATAATCGCAGAATGACACATTGGCCTGACAATTCGATTTTATGCTTTTATTTCTGTTTTGGCAAATTATTAATTATTTTATGGATTTCATATTTATGTAGTTCTTTGCAATTACTTTTATGTTATTAGCATTGTTTAGTAAGGCATGTAAATATCATACATTAGATGTAGTGTCAGCAATAAAAATAATTGGGCTTAAATGTTAAGTAATTAATTAATAACGTATTCTTATTACATTCTAAATTTTTTTAACAACCCAAATAATAAAGAACAAACGCAATCACAAATACTCGGGATTCACGGAACAAATCAGCGGCAAGAGCAAGTGCTCGGGAAAATCATATAAATTTGGAGAAAGTTTTTTCAAATAAAATCTCTCGCACGTAAAGAGGCACGTATTCGTAATGGCTGCGCGATTCGTCGCGCGCAGCGGGATGAAATTCAGGGGTGGCTCCAATATACCCGGTGCGGAGTACGAGAGAGAAAGGAGACGGGGCAGCGGGGAGAGGGGGGGGCCTTCACGAATATCTGGGGCGTTTATGGGCATGCGCACTGGGATCGAGAGACGCTCCCATGGAGTTGCCGCTATAGCCCACGCGATTCACGGCCTATATCGCTTATATCCGCTGCAATTAAAACATTTTCAAACCCGAGACAGGCTCTCTCTCTCTGTGCGTGAATGAGAGAGACAGGGAATCCGGGGGAAAAAGCGGAAGCCGACCAGCCGTTACGATCAATTGTTTCAAAAGTCGTGATACGCGTATATGGGCAGACGGGAAAATCTGGAATGTCGCTTCGAATGAGTTGTCTTATCGCTCGATAATGCAGTCGTTCTTTGGTTTTATATCGAGCGCAGTACGCGGACGCATAAATCACGAGATTACGCGGGCGTTTGCATAATTTCGATTATGCGCGTTCTCGCATAGTTTCTGCCTCGAGCGCTTGTGTTCTCTCTCTATCTATATACGTGTCCGGCCGAAAACCGGCCATGAGAATGAGCAGAAGAGAGAGAGAGAGAGAAAGAGAGAGACCCAATCAAGGCCTTACTCCGCCCGCATTCCACGTCGGACCTTCCGATCCTCGAAACCTGCCCGGAGTCGCATGGTCGTGTGCTTTAGAAGACCCATTTTTATGTTGCTCCGACGTGATCTACGGCCGCTCTCCCCTAGATTCGATTTTGCACATAGATAACTGTTGTTTTAAGAACAGAAAAAGTAGCTTCACCCTTGTTTCGTATTGTTCTTTTACCTGCCAGGTTGTTTATTCTTATTTTTATTAGTTTAAAAATATTTATTTTTATATTTAGACTGTATTCTTTAATATTACTCGTGTTTTACTAAAAATTCTTCAGCAGTAGAAATATTGTTTTGATGAATATCTCTTATGGATATTCTTCTTAATTAATTCGAGATTAATAATCCAGATAAATGTTCGATACAATTCATCAATCAGATTTTTTAACTAACATTTCAACTCATTTCCACAGCTATCTTGTAGTGCCAACTTTATCAATTACATGCCAACGAGTTTAAAAAATACTTAAAATTAAAACTAATTGGCTTGCTTATCATCATCAAAACGTCCTTAAATCTGTTATTTCCTTTAGTTTAACTTTTTCATGCACGCGGTAGGTGTCAATCGACGCACAGATAATCAATGCTGTATTGGTGACTAAATAGAAAGGATGACGGTATAAAGTTAGTCATGATAAAATGCTTACATTCTTGTTATTCTTAATGCCGATAAATGCGTGCACGCGCATTCGCAAGTCAGAAATTACGATGCAGTAATTATGACTAACCGACAAAAATAAAAAAATCACAGTCACACTTAAATATCCGTATAATAATGTTTATATTCATCTTTCCATGCGAAAAAAGTTTTTAAAAATTTTATTTCACCGAAACTAATTGATATTTTCTCATAAACCTTCCATCTTCGCTTTTGACCTCGCAAATTCACGCGACCATCCCGCTAACAACCTTAAAAGTTATATAAATCAAAGCGCTTCCGACAGTAGTGACGTCACGCTTATGCTATAGGCGCACGAAAAAAAATGAGAGGGAAGAGCCGAGAGAGAGAGAGAGAGAGTTTTAAAGGCTTAGTCAAGTCGGACATGCGTAAGCCGTGTCTCTGTGCGTGTATACGCCGAACGTATACGCTTCACTTATTTCCGAGACAATAAAATTGCAATTGTTGCGCGTCGGTTTGTGTGCATGAAGCCATTAGTATTCCCTTGTCCGTTTGTTTGGCCGATAGCTTTTGTAAACAGGAGTAATGATCGGTAAAACAATTCTTTGCAGGTAGTTTATGTACCTTGGAGAAAGGGTAATAATTGCAAGTCACGGTCCAATGAGTTCCATTAAATAATTTCAAACCAAAATAGTAAATAATTTTTGTTATTATTTTAAATTAAGAGATATCGCGATGAATATTTAAAAACGATTTAAAGAAAATGTTTCACTGAAAATAAACGTGGGATACACAGTCTTGTGAGTACAGCAGAGTAAAATTGAAAGTACGAAAGATATATGAAGAACGTTAAGATAAGAGTGGCCCTTCGAGGCAAATCGATCGACTCATTTTTCGGCTGCTCAAAAGAAGCTGGAGCGAAATGGCATAATCGGTACTTTTCAATGGCTTTGGCAAAGATTTCGACTCTTCATTGTATTATCGAGAGAATAGCCGAGTTGGCATTAAGCCAGATAACAGACCTCCACGTCGTTAACTCAGTTCGCGCACTCCAACCGTCTGACCTTGGTCCTTTCAAATTCTCTCTTTCTCTCCTCTTATTCGAAATCCTTTTGCAGATATAAATTCGACAATTTTCAAACCCAATGAGAACGTCGTCGCTTTTTATTTTGGACTTGTAAAATCAATGAGCAGTAAAATGGTAGTTCTATAAAGGAATTTCGAAGCCAAAAATGTTTCATGCATTTGATAAAATAGTTACATTAAGTAAAGTAGCCGGAATAATTTAAAGTTAATATAAAATGATTTTAATTTTTACAATTAATATATTTAAAAAATTTTTTAAATATTTTAATATGAGCAAAAATTCTTTTCTACCGTATAAAATGTAAATTTAAAAAAATCAGTTCTCATTTGAATTCAAAAAATTATTTACGACTTTCCACTCCAAATTTTAAACTCTCTCTTTCCCTCTCTGTGCTTCTTATCCGTCCTCCGAAAACTAATAAAATCTTTGTCACGTTGAGAAAAAAAAGTTCATTTCAAGATTCGCGCATAAACATAAATACATAGCGCGGCTGAGGGTAAATAAAAGATCAGTAAGAGAGAAAAAAAGAAAGAGCGTCGGGTGGAGATGAAAAGGAGCAAGATACTCCGATAAAGAATATAAGAGTTCGTTACAGCGCTAAGAGTCGAAATAGAGACGCTACTGAGACTCCTCTCGTGGCTTTCATTTCAGAGTCTGCCATAAAACGGCGGCAGTGGCGATGCGGCAACAGTACGAGTAGAAAAAGAGAAAGAGAGAGAGAGCACTCGCGAGCTGTACGACGAGGGGAGGAGAGGCCGACAACGTCAAAAAGGGATAGAAGAGGACGGAGAGAAAGAGAAAGAGAGCCATAGGCGGGCAGGAGGGGCAAAGGGGGGGGGGCAAGAGCAGGACGGCGAAAGATTATGCCGGCTGGCGAGCAGATGGTTGCCCCGTTTATTGGTTTATTCGCCGGCTCGGCCCACGGCTCTCGCACCCGTAGCGGATTCCCCCTTTGTGGAGCGAGCGAGAGAGAGTGAAAGAGAGACAGACGGACGATCGGCAAGTAGGTGCTCCGCGTGGAACGTGTACACAGGAGTGTCTGCAAGTCCGGCTCCTGCTGGCCGATGCTTCTTTCTTTCTCTCTCTCACCTTTCGCCGGACCTTTTTTGCCCCCCTGACGACGACGACTACTACTACGAGCTGGAGCAGACCGAGGTACGCGAGAGAGGCAATAAAAATGCTAAGTTCCGGTACGGGGGATATAATCCATGTCCCCTGCTCGAGGGATACGCGGGGCCGCTGCTTCCCGGTACTTTTAGACCACGGCATGAGAGTAACAATGATGTTCCGAGCGCCGGCGAACGCTCTGCCGAGATATTTTTTACTTTTTCTCTTTTTCTCTTTTTTTTTCTTCCTCGTCGGTTAGTCTAAAGCTAACGCTACTGCTATTACTTCTGCGTTTCGCTGTTAAATAATCGGAGTAGGCACATCTTTTTTACTTAGCTTTTGGAAAATAAATTAGACCGTGTTTAATTAAAATGCGACGAAAAGATTTATGGTTTATTTTGGTAATAAACAATAAGGCAAATGAAATTAATCTTGTGGAGTAAAATTTAAAGTAGAGTTTTGGTTAATTTCAAATGGTTAAGAGCAAGAAGAAATATTACACAAATATATAATAAACTAAAATTTACAATTTCTAATTAGATTTACAATTCTCTAAAATAATTGTTTAACCTCGAAGTATTTGTATGATGAGTTGCCATAACGACTGTAGCAGTTACAATCTTTAACATGATCTTCTAGAAAAATAACTAATGAAACTTTGATTTTGCAGGAGAGAGAGAGAGACGCGTCGGATGGAAATGAAGTCGAGTGACGAGCGGAAAAGAGGAGAGTGCATCGTCTGGGTCGCGCTCCAGTCAGCAGCCAGCAGTCCATGGAAATCCCAGCCGACGAAAGGTCGTCACAGAGAGACAGAGAGAAGAAGAGCAAGCGCAGGAGAGCAAGAGAGGCAAGTCGTCGGGGGCCGAGGGAGCGTCTGGGCGCTCCTCACGGGGATGCGCACACGGCACCAGGATTGCGTCTCTGTCGCACTCGATATGGCGTCGGCCGTAGTGGGCGTACGTCGAGAGAGAGAGAGAGAGAGAGAGAGAGAGAGAACGGGGGCTTGGGTCGATAGGACACGGCTGCTCCGGCGCTGCGTCTCCCTCGCGCCGTCCTCCTCCCGCTGGACTCGGTTGCCCCTTTCTCTCCCTCGGGAGTGAAAATTACACGTCGCGACGAGAGAGAGCGGCCGTACACAAACGAGTTCGAAATTTTCGAGTCAGAGTTAGGGCAAAAGATGAGCCTGGCGTTGGAGGCTCGCCGAGAAACAAAGTATACATGCATATCCCGTAGGCCGGATTATCCTGCTGGCCCGGTCAAGATTTAAAAGTCATTCGCCGGATGAAATTTGTCCGGGGGGCGGTGGCCACTGGGCTGGGCAGCGCTGACTAATTTGTCGAGGCTGGACGCGCCGGGCAGTCCCCAAAGCGCGCGGATCATCCCGGATGAGAAGGAGCAAGATGAGGGGATAATCTCACTTTCTCTTGGGATCGGACAGCGAGAGGAGGGCTCTCGCTGAGGGCAACCTAGACGGCGGGTATTCAAAGAGAGAGAGGGACAGAGAGAGAGAGAGAAAGCGAGCCGCGCGCGCGGACGCATGCCCAGTTGGTAAAGTCAATATTTGGGTACGCCGCCTGGGGATTAAGATATGCCCTCTCTCTCGCTGCGTATACGGAGCTGAAACTAACCTGTCGATACGTAAGCGACCTGTAATCTTGGGATTATCGCTTGACTTCTCGACGTTTAGCCTTTTCACCTTCTAACACTTGTTTTCTCGCTCCATTGTCTATTTGCATTTTGCTCCTGCGGCCGGCAAAAGTTTTACTCCGATGGATATATCGCGTTAATCGGATTATATACCAATGACTTGTTCTAGCCTCCTATCGCGTTTCTTCGATATAGCCGCATTGTTCTTTTGGGATTGCTGTTTGTGTGCTTAGTGACGGACAAAAGTGATTTTATTGTCTTTAGATGGGATTACTTTTTGACTTTGTTAGAGGATTGTCTAATTGGCCAAGCAAAATAAGTTTTGTGCAATAAGAGCCGTAGAGTTTAAAATAACAAAAATATTTGCATAATCAGTGTAATTTCAGTATGAATACTTGTTTTAAAATATAGTAATAAAGCTTTTAACAATTTTGTAGATAATTTTGTACGTACTAAATTTCAAAATTATTCTTAATGTAGTATAAAGCTGTCTGCTCAAGTCTATCTGATGTTGTTTTGATTACGTATAATCATCTGATGTAAGCCTACTCATGGTATCAGCTTTTGTACAGTTCTATCACGTAAACAATATGTCAGCCCGTACGCTAAATTCTTTAGATTGAAAATTTATTTCTTACTATGTAAATAATTCATAATTTCTGCTATTATATTTACAAAATCAAAAATTTACTAAAAATCAATCAATGCGCCCATTGAAAATCAAGCGTGGCAATTCACAAAATTCAATAACGAACAAATTAATATTAATCGCGCGAATTTCCCTATGAGCATTACACGCATCAATCGCCAACAGTAGTAGAAAGTAGAAAACGATGAAATCACATACATTGTATACGTACACAAATCTAATACAAAAATAATTTGCAGGTAAAACTCCAAGCGACGCCGCGATGACCGAGTAAGGCAGCCTACGGTGCTGCATAAGGAAGAGAACCGAGTGCAGAAGAAGAAGAAGAAGAAGAAGAAGAAGAATCGGTCAGGTGTACCGCTAGCGGCATCGAAGTTGGCACGGCGGCCCACATCCTCCACGTCTCCGGGGCGCAGATAAGCTGCGTCATCCTCGGTCCGTTAACGGCTCTCAGGTGCTGCTGCGGGGACTATCCTCTCTCACTGTCGAGCGGCGCTTCGTCCGGGCTCTCTCTCTCTCGGCACAGCCTATCAATCAATATATCGTAGTCGCCACGCGGGCGCGCGCAGGTGTAAAGCAATCACCGCCACCGCGGCAGCCAAGCAATTCCTTCTCTCGATGTCTTCTTCATTTTTTGTTTCTTCAGCTCACGCGCCCCGTCGAGTTTTCCCGTGACATAACGCACACGCGCGTATAATACTTTCTCCCCAGGGACGAGATATGCCGTTCGTCTTTATGTATCGCGCGTGCAACTACGCGCGTCAAGCAGATGATGCACTTTGACGAGAGAGAGCCTTCGGACTGACTCCGTCTTGACTCGCCTTCGTGTATGCGCTGTAATTGATCGTTGATGCTTTTTTTGTAAGGCTCGTTATTTATTAGAACTTTTTTTTCTTCGTCCAGCGACTCGGACAGCCTGTGGTTATTGAAGGCTCGCGCGCGTCGATGCTTGTATAATGGGCTTTGAGCCGCAATGCCATGGGATTAGCAAGTGGCATGGCTTTTCTTTGAGGCGCAACAAAAGCTCGAGTGTTGGGTACTACGCTCTATGTGACTCGAAGGAATGGGGTCATGTTTGACATTATTTTTATCACCGACTATCTGCCCCCCGAACGCGACTTTCAACCGTCGGATAAAAATCCAAGCGCTTGTCATGCTGCGAATATCTAGTAGACGTGCCTATGCAATACACCCGTGCGACTGTTAAATTGTACTGCAAGCTTGTAAATTTTTTAAAATATCTCATGAAACAAAAATCCTGCAATAACAAAATGCACGAGTTGAATAAGACGAAAAAGAAGCCCCAGGCAATTACGGGAGGCGATATTCGAAAACGCCCTGGTCCCGGACTTTCTTCGCGAAGATTAGGATCGAGGATATAAGCGCGTGTGCGTATGTGTGTACAAGCAAGTCCCGGGGGACCGTCGGAGCAAAAACGGTGTGCCGGGCACAAAAGGGCGCCGATCTGCCCGTCTCATTCTCGTTCGGCGCGTTATACGGGGGCCGAGGGCACGGATGACTCGGCGCTCTCTTGCCAAGCGAGAAAGAGCCAACTCGATTTCCGAATGACGCGGCGGCTTCGGAAAAAAAATTGCAGTCATGCCCGGAGAGTCGGCTAATTCGCGGCGCGCGAAGCCCCCCAAGCCTTAAGCGCCGGCTCATTTGTTTCCTCTTTTGCTTTTAGGCGAAGCCCGCATGCAGAGGAGGCGGTCTAACGTACAAACAGCAGAGGAGGCTGCAGCGACGATTCGTAGACTGGGCCGATTTACTTCCAACAGCTGAACTTCTTGGGCGTCTTGGGCGCTACGGAAGTTCGCGAGATGCCGATGATGATTAATAAAAGGCCCAGTTAATGCTCTACATCTACCCTGTAGATCCGAATTTGTTTGAAATCAGGCGACAAATTCGGTTCTAGAGAGGTTTGTGTGGTGCATACAATGCTACGTGGTCTAAGTGCATTTTTTTTTCATTGAATTCTGTCTCGATGTTCAGTTGTGCGTAAATTATTGCGCGGAAATGTTGTCATTTATAATCTCGATGCTTGAAATACAATTTATAAAATTGACGATGTAAATTATTTGAAAAATCTACCTTGAATACTTTGTATTAATCTCACGATATTTAGATTATTTTTTTTGCACGTTTCGCATTAGATACAGCATAATTTTTCTTACTGCAATACTGATTTACAAAGAGCAGTTGCAAGATTTTCTCGTTAATTATGAAAAATAGAATTTATTTCTTTTTTTTTTGTCATTACAAGTTTATTTTTGTATAGCTAACTTTGGCCTATTTTTACCAAAATCTGTTAAACTGCACTCTATTATAAAATAAAATGAAATTTCAATCCTGTAGTTTAGCTTATAGACACTAGGCTAACGTTTAAATCGAAAATGATAAAAGTTTTCAAAACAAATTCCAGTGATGATTAAAGATCTTTGTCGGCCAAATGTACTGTCCGCAGTTTTGGAAACGTTAGAAGGAATCGTTTTGATCATCAACAGACTATTTAAATTTTGATTTTAGGTTTCATTCTTCAAGCAACTGTCTATAAATGCAATTTAGTTTTTAAATAATTTTTATTAGTACCTAAAAAGGGTATCTCAAGAAAATGATTAATTCAACAATTATTTAAAACGTCCTGATATTTAATCGATTTTCATTTTTAAACACTAAATAGAAACTGCATTTCAAAACATTGTAATTTAAAATACATTCTTCGGTGGTTTGAAACAAAATAGAAAAATGAAAAATTTAAAAATTCCATATGGCATATTGACTTTTCACCCATACGGCATTTCCATATTATCATCGAATGATAATAATAATTTCAAAAGCGGCTTTCTGATATTTTGACGCGCGTGAACTCTTTAACCCCTCTGTAATACTCCGAGGGAAGACCATTAATCTCCGATCGAGCTCTCGAATAATAAAACGACATGCCGATGCTGTTATGTAATGCAGGTGAGCGCTAATGAAGTGCATACACCAGCGTAATTACAGCTCCGACGGACTACCCACTTTTCACGCTTGCGTCTAATGGGCAGAAACAGTAATGATCCGTTGAATAAAGAGAAAAAAAACGACGCGCAGAGCGTGTACACACATAAGTATACGCTATTTCTGAGGAATTACAAAAATCCAGCTCGACTCTGCACATTAATAAAGGTCGATAATTTTTCGTTCCAATTTGCGATATAAAATTTCGATTCGACATTCATCTTTCTCACAACAAATCGGACTTGATAGTGAAAGAAAAAACAACATTCGGCGAAAACGTTCATATGACCACCATCAATTTCGATTATTTTTTAATCCAAAATAGCTACGTCTCTATCCACCAAGCCCAGCAAAACAAATCGAGCAAACGGAAAACCGAAAAAGCACTTACCGCTGCCAGTGTAATCATCGAAAAATGTCGGACCCAAAAAATCAGAAAAAAAAGAGAAAAAAAATATCAAAGTTTCCTCCGGCGCCGACGTTACGTCAGCGCGCTGCTCGCTTTTTTCCCTTCGCAACCTCGCAGGAGAAAGAGAGAGAAAGAGAGGGCTTCGGGAAAAAAGCGTATATCGAACGCAGTTGCGCGGCCCCGTCAAGGGGCCTTCTTTGCTCGCTCTCTCTCTCTCTTTCGGGCGAAGCAGCGCGCGCGGGCTCGTCTAAATCCACATCCGAGTGTGCGAGAGAAAATACGGCAAGATTAATGATTTACGTGACAAGGGAAAGAGAGAGCGAAATAAGAGGGAAGAAAGCCGCGCGCCGGCTGTGGGGGAGGCCAGGCTACTGCTGCCGCTGCTTCTACGTCGACGGGGTTAGCTTCTAAGGGGAGCTGCTGCGGACCGATGAGGAGAACGTCCGCACGAATAGCTCGCTTTTCTCACAAAAATTCCCTTCGGCCCCCTTCCTCCCTCCTCACCTAGAGCCCACTCCTGCCACCCATCAGGCGCCCCTCTTATACACAATCCTCTCTCTCTCCTCCGAAAAGCTGCCTGCCCCGACCGCGCTTGCTTTTTTCCTTCGAAGCGCGACAAAGGGCGAATAAAAAACGAATTACTTCGCTATAAATTCGGACGATGATTAAACGAAATGAAAGTCGAGTTTGGCGTGGAGGCAATGCAGGCGCGCAGGCTCGCTCGAACGATTCCTTGCGGCCAGTGTTTACGTATATGTACAAGCAAAATCCGTATAAGCGAGCGACATTCTGATTGTACACGCGTTTTGTGAAGGAAGAAAAAAGTTGGTCGCAAATATCTAAAATGCCGCGTCATTGCCGATATTGTGCGGGGACTGCTCACAAAAACTATTATTTTTACTTTCTCTCACGTGCAGCCTCCCCATATACGTAAAAGGGATCTTGCCAAATTTCTACTCTGATAAGTAATCTCTGTCATTCACGGTGTTCGCTGCGAAGAAAAAAACGTCACAGATTTAATTTAGATTTTCCACTTTTTATGCAAGTCTCGTACCCTTTCAGCCAACTCCGTCGAAAATAAATATACCGGAGGCCTCTGTAGAGTGAGCTGAAAAATTAGAGCAGGAATAAGAAGTGCGTTGCTCGGGGATGCGGGGGCGCGCGAGGACGAACAACAAAAAATCAAATCGTGCTATTTAAATGAGACGCCGGCTTACGCGTCGTCACGTCGCCGGACCAGACGAAGGGGTTACGGAGCAGGGACGGGGGGAGAAAGCTCGTGAAAGGCCCTGCAGCCGCGTCGCGGGCAACCCCCGCGGATTCGCGTCTCCGCTGACTGATGGCTTCTCCTCGATCATCGCGCTCCTCTCTCGACTTGACGTTTCGTCTCGTCCTACTCCCCCCTCCCTCTCCACCCACTCCCGCACCCTATCTTTCTCTCTCTGTTTCTATCGTCTCTTTTCTATAGCGCCCGATGAGATTAGAGTATGCGGGGACACGATTCTACGGCAAGGCTGGTGCTGCGCACATGAGTATCCGGAAATGATATTATGCTAATCTACAGAAAAGCGGACAACTCGATGCACCGACGGCCTCTTCGAATCTGCTGACTATGTGCCATTAGTACGGAATTTATCAGCAGCTTGAACTGTTATAATTTCCAAGTCTTCGTATTAAAAACTCACGATATTGCTTGCTACCCACATTGCTATGCAAGTCTTCGACTGTCGCTCGCACACGGGAAATTAAAAATCCAGACAACTCGAAACTTCAAGGCGAGTGTCCAGAAGACATGAAAAATCGAAGTTTCAACCCGAAGACGCGCGATGCTGGATATCGTAGAGAAAGAGAGAGGGGGGCACGCGGCTGGGGTAATTGTAGCTTTTGAATTTCGTGGCCGGAGCGCGCAGTGGATTAAAGAAGAGCGTGGAGAACCGGCGCAGATCTGACGGGCCAATATTAATGACGCGAGGGCAGTCTCTTGGAGTCTATGGGTTCTCGCAGCGAGCCACCGTCGCCGCGCGGCAGCCTAGGAAAAAAGCCTGGCATCTGGACACGCGTGTATGCTTCTCGATTTGTCGAGAGAGCTAAGCGCACGCGGCAGGACGCGAGCTTATTTTTTCTGATGAAACGCCGCTGATATATCGAGCTGCTTCTAGTGATGTATATGCTCCGACCGACCGGGTAATAACTCTGTCTTTGCTCTTGCTCTCTTTCGCTCTCGACGATTCTACGAAATCTTGGTGATACCGTTCGTATATGCTTTCGGATCACCTGGCCAGTTATCATAATGGCTGATTGAGCAAATAATTACTATGCACGCGGATTGAATGTCACATTGGGTTTTGGAAATTAGAATTTTTGATAATTTAGTTTCAGTTGATAAAGTTTGCTTATCTTGATAAGATATCGCGCGAATGAATTAATAAACTATTAGATTAATAAAATCCTAAAAACGAAATTACCATACTGTGAAATGAATGTTAATAACCCATTTACTATAGTTATGGTAATGTCTTTTCGTTTGATTTATAAAACGTACTTTCGAAAGAAATTTAGTCAATTGAAATTAGAATTTCGACTGGTTAACGTATCGAGTATCGCACAAAAATGTCTTTAAAAATATTTTTGTCTCAACTCCTAGTATTAAGCATATGGATTTTTAAAGTGTCTGCTGAACGTACGTAATGTATTTTTAATATATTATTTTGCGATGCAAAAAATAATCATTTCTTTATATTATAAAACTTATTCTAAATAATATTCAAATATTTTACTGAATTTTTCGGTAAAACAGCTGGAATCCTTGTTAAACATAGCCAAACACGTTCCGTGCCAAGCTGCGAACCTGGACATGTGAAACTATGGGAAGGGTATAGTTTATTATACACCGAGAGTAACGGAAATGTGCATTCTCAAGACTTAGGTAATGAATTAATTAATTTATAATGTTACGAAAAACAAAATAAAAAATTTGTAACTAGTATAACTACAGACGTACTTTGTATAAATTTTTCATGCAAAATAGGATCTTCCGGCTCATGTCTTAAAAAATTTTCAACACTACCCTTTGTAAGCTGTGACACAAATAATGCCTGTCACTATGCAACTCGGAATGAACAGTCATATTGGTTGGCAACAGCCGAAGCAGTAATTTTGACAGCAACAATCCAAGAGTCTGATGTAGCGAAATATATTTCCAGGTATAGTAACACGATTGCTGCTTATCTTATGTACACATTTGATTTTGACTTCAAAAGTTTAACTGATTTTAAATAATTCAAATAATTTTTCAGGTGCGTTGTATGTGGGACTCCAAAGAACGTTTTAGTTCTACATTCTCAATCATCTAGTATTCCTGACTGTCCTGCAGGATGGTCTGGTATTTGGACTGGTTCCAGTTTACTATTGGTAAAATATTTTTCATAACAATTATAAAATTTTGTCACTCACTTCGAATTTTAATGTTTACAAAAATGTGTACTTTCAAGCACTCTGGAGCTGGTTCGAAAGGTAATGGACAGTCACTTGCCAGTACAGGATCCTGCTTACCAGAATTTCGTTCAACCCCCTTTATAGAATGCAACGGTGCCCTTGGAAACTGCTATTTTTATAACAACGATTTTCATTCGTGGTTGTATGCGATTGCAGACGATCAACAATTTCAAAAACCAAGGAAAGAGATTCTTAGATATCAAGTGGCAATATCACCAAAAATAAGTCGTTGTCAAGTGTGTCAAAATGATTAATAAGGAATCTCGTTTTGTAAAATAAAAATATCGGCGATAGAATTATTCACTTAAATTAAGCACAAAGTTGGACTTATATGTATGTACGTTGACAAATTTAGTCACGTACTTAATAAAAACAGCACTATTAAAAGAAATTAATTCGAAGTTTTTAAGAAAATACATTACAGCTTTAATATTGGATAATAAAATGATTTAAATTGCAAACTTTTTATCAATAGAAAAGATAAGATTCAAAATTTTTATCGATGGAATATTCTAAAAGACGTAATAGCTGACTTTATAAAAATTAATTTTACAAGATCAAGGCAATTCAGATAAAAAAATTTAATCTACAGAAATTAATTCCACCCAACCTATCGACAATGTCAATTGTCCCAGTTTTTAAAATGTTTCTATATTATTCACGACAACCCTCATTAATCATCTGTCGCTTGGAACCAAAAATTTTTTTTTCCAAAGTCATAAAGCTACAGATACATTGCGCAAGCAATAATTAAATACCACGAGCATGAAATTCTACGTGGTTATTAAAGTTATTCCTAAACGATATTACCCCCGAGAAAAAACAAAATGAAGAGCGCAGAACACAAAATGGCGTCTGTTATTCATTATCGAAAAGTAGGTGAAAACATGATTAATAAGCAGGCTTAAAAGCCGGCGACTACTCTCTACGCCAGAAGGCGCAGTAAAGATCTAAAAAGTAGTCAAAGCCAAGAAACGAGTTATCGAAGCCACATTATACATTTATATAGTATATAGGAATGAGAAAAAAATGAGGAACCTATAGCCCTGGGCTATCGTGCAGCTCCGCATCCTTTTTGTTCTTTCCTTTTCTCCCGTCCCGACCACCTGCTGCCCCTTTGATACTCACCGCTGAATTCTCTCATTTGGCCTTGTAATCTCGATATTCTTGATTCTTCTTTGACGACCAAGAGAGAGAGAGAGAGAGAGAGAGAGAGAGAGAGAGAGAGAGAGAGAGAGAGATCCAGTCTCCAATAGCCGCGCATTCGTCCCATACAGCCCGCTCGGCTCACCATTTATTATCGACCGACATTTTGCCTCGCGCCTCGAATGGGAAAGACAATTTTTGTCAAGCTCCATTCCACATCAACGTTTTCGACAATATAACCGTAAACAGTCGTAGGCTGTCTCGATTAAAATGTGTATTCCAAAAATTCCGGCAAACACTGCGACCCCAAACCATTATCCCAGTTCAATTTACATATGAATAGCACGCAATTTGTCCCTTCCTCCCTCGGCTTTTGTGCCCTCGAATTCAATAATTGCACCTCCACCCCCTCTTGAGCCGAAGAATCCATCTTGGCGTCTTCACCATCCGCAGCCCTACCGATCGGCTCCCCTCCCCGTACACTCAAGCGCTCGAGGGGCAATTACCGCTTAGCCGGATATCGCGCGCTACCAACGGTACACTAATGAAAATCTAGATTGCACGCGCGCAGGCGCGAGTTTCTCTCTTGCGTGGCTCCGCGGCCTGCGTAGCCGATCAAAGAGGCCGAGGCCTAGCAAATTGCAGGGAATTAACGGATAATTATACTGCGTGAGTGCGAGTCCGCGACTCTCTTCTCTCCCTGCCTTTCTCGCGAGCGAGCGAGCTAATTACCTCGGGAGTGGATAAATTTTCGTCTTGTTAAATTGACGAGTTGCTCGGTCCTTTAAACTTTAAGTAGAGTGCATTACCGCTGCTGATACGTAATTTGCCTCATTTTTCATTTTCACGCCAGCGGGTCAGTGAGGCTTTTATTCTGGTCCCATTGTCCACGTCATTATCTTTCTTTTTTTTCTTCTTATTTTGGGTCAGACGAAAATAATTCCCCAGTGCGTTTTATTAAAGAATTTTTGCATACGTATCTTATATCTTGTGTATAACTTTGTACGGCTCCGACCGAATGCTGGATCATTTCGACTTGAAATTCTCCACTAGTGCTGATCTCATCCGATTCATATAGTCAAAGCTTCGTTGTTCATCTCTCCTGATTGACGACGTCGTCCGGCTTGACGTCAATTACGAGCGCTGATATCCTTTTCTTCGACATTCCGCAGACAATTTCGTCCTTTATCCTCTCCGCCTCCATTTACCTGAGGCGCAACGAATTTTATCGACAAATTTTCGTTATGTTTCTTATATTCACGAAGAAAAACAGAGCCAACAAAAATATCATCATCAGCCGTTCGCCGGCATAGAATGCCCCGCAGGGTCATTTTTCTAGCCTGCCACTAGAGTTGATCGAATTTTATGAAATACACAGCGGGAATACGGTCGTCGTGTTGCGTCTATGGCAGACACACATCAACATTTTGCGCGGCAGCCAGCGCACGGGCAACACCACATCGTAAAAATGTGAAAGAAGCAGAAAGAAAGAAAGAAGGAAAAAGAGAGAATGAGAGGGAAAAGGGGGTTATTTGGAAAAAGGTCGAGAAAGCGTATTATTACATTCAGCGAGCCGAGCGAACGAATGTGTGTGTGTGTGTGTGTGCGAGTGTGCAAACGCGTGCGAAGCGGAAGCCTGTTTACGCGCTTATAATAGCGCGCGGGCCGCTGCACGGACCAGACGCGGGAGAAAAAAGAAATGGCCCCCGTACGCCAGGCTGATGGGGGAAGCGAGAGAAGGGGGGGGGTGAAAGCATCAGTGAGTGACAGCCGTGGCAGAAGCTTTCCTTTTTCCAGCAAGCACGCGGGGGCTCTCTCCCTCTCTTTCTCCTCCCCTTTCTTTCCAATACACACTGAGAGAGCCGTGTGCGGCGCGTGGTCCCCTTCTTACCCCCGTTGATCCTCCCTCTCTCCGGCTGGCAGAGCCCAGCTAAGGGTGTGTGCCTTTCTCTTGTCGCTCTCCCCTTCCCTTTTCCCTCATCCACCATCTCTCTGAAAATCCTTGGAATTGAGGAACGACGGAACATAATCCAGGGACGAGGAACACCATGGTTGCGTAGTAGTGTCAGTGGGAGAGAAAGAGAGAGAGAGAGAGAGAGTATAGCGAGTGCTCTCGCGGGCAGCAACTCGCGGCCGACAGCGTCGTCGTCGCCGACGTCGCTGCTGCTGCCTAGTCAAACCAAAACTCCGGGGATGATTAATGGATCGCGGACTCGCGTGTACTGGCTCTCTTTCTCTCTCTGGCTGTCTCTCGCGCACGGGCGCGTTGCTCCGACAGAAACGACGGTGGCGTCGTTGCCTCGACACAACAAACTTTTCCCAAGGAGAGCATAGTGCCGGCAGCATGCGCGGATATATCGCCGAGAGAGAGCCTCGAGAATACGAGAAAAAATAAGCGGGAGAAAAGAGGGAAGTCTCTTTTCTTTGCGTATCCACCCTTCAGCCCGCTCCTAATACCCCGGCACAGCCACGCTGCTCCTGCTGCCGCCGCTTCTCCGCTCTTTCTCTCTGACAGCCTTTCATTTCTTTTCCACTACCTTCTCCTCTCCCTTACACACACCCTCTCTTACTCGCTCCTTTCTTCCGTCAGCTCCACGCGCGTATACACGTCGTCGCGAGTATGTGTGAGAGCAGTCCTGCTGGTAGAACTGCAGAGGAGCCCGAAAAAACGAGGCTGGGAGGAAAAAAAAAGAACGTCTCGACTACGACGACGACCCTTCGGGAGACTGTTATCCAGCGTCCGCTGTACCCATTCGCCATTACACGTGCCGAGAGAGCTTCGTCGACTTTCATTTTTTCCCTATTCCTCCTACTCGACCTTCTCTCGATCCCACTGCTCAAAGTGTTAATGGCTTCCCCACACCGAGTCTCGACACAGGATTCTTCGATTATAAATTTTTTGAGCCAAGGCGATTCAAAAAACGCAATCAACGCATTCGAGATCGAATTTTTTTTTATTTCCGACGACTATGATTGCTGTTTCTTCGAAAACGCCGGCGAAATAGCTGAGTCGTACAGCTGTTTTCCATTATCCGGACACTCTTCTACGATTCCTTAATCAAAAAAGGTTTCTTTTTATTTTGTTCTTCGACGATTCATTAGCATTTAAGAGACGCACGCAAATTCTCGCCACGAGAGCTTTTCATTTGTTACAAACTAATCACCCGACACGTACAAACTTTCATAATCCGGTCCGTATCCCAAGATAGCACCAATACCCGCCATCTTCAAAAATCTTTCTCTTACTTCTTTTCCTTTTTTTTTGCTTTTATTTTTTGTTCCCAGACACATCAAAAGCAGATGCGAGCATCCAAGCGCGCGGTCGTCTTGCGCAGAAAAGAGATTTTCTTTTGTGCGGCCCGTCGGCGCGAATTTGGCTGTTGAAAGGGCCTCCCCCCATCACGAGAGGAGAGGAAAAAGTGAGGGAATAGGGGAAAAAAAGCTCGAACTATTCGAGAGAGAAAAAAGCGTTTCTCTACTGACCATCGAGAGATCCATATGGCGCATTTGACGTGTATCCATAATGGAGTCGACAGCTCGTGATTCCAACTATATAGCTTTTCTTCGTGTCGGTGTTATTTCGCGTACGCGTTACTCTACGGCATCCAGACGTGCTTTTCAAGATAACCAAGCGAAAGCGCCGCGGTCGCAATGTATGTTATGAACTTTCGAAGCATACATCATAACAGGCGCGTATCTATAGGATTTTTTTATGTCATGGTATACACCATGATATTGGAGCGCTGATTGAGTTTATACACGCCGTGCGTGTATTCGATTTTTTACTTGGTTGCAGCGTGTAGGTCATACGTTACGCAACTTATCCGCGTAGCTTTGGATTGGCAACTAACGATTGAATACTCAATGCTCAATGCGGCGTAAAAATTCTTTTAACTAACAAAATATTCAAAGAAAAGAAGAAAATTAATTCTACGCCAATTTTTACGTGTCACGCGAGGGTAAATACACGCAAGCCGATTGATAATCTCGATAAATAAAAAAAAAACAAGTACAACAAAATAAAATTCGAAGTAAGACAAAAACAAAAAATAATAAAAAAATAAATAAAACAAAAAAATTAATACAAGTCCAAATTCATGAAGTCTTACCCCAAATTTGGTGTAGCATTGGGGTAAAACTTCATGAATTTGGTCTTGTGTTAATTTTGCTTTCTCAAAGAGAAAGCTTTGTAATTCCGTAATTTTGCGTTTTCTCGACGTTTTGAAGGTTTTTAAGTACGAAGACACTGTTTTTAGAAAAAGTCTGTATGTATGTATGTATGTCCGTCCGTTTCACTTTTTTGTGACGCTGGAGATTTGAGTTTTCACGAATTAACTCCCGTCCGAAAGTGCCTAACGCGCCTAAAGAAGTTTTACTTCAAAAGAAAAGAAATCTCAGGCTCTCATAAGCACAAACAAGATAAAACTCAAACTGATACGGTAAATCCCATTTTCCCAAGTCTTTTGCCTCCGTCTCGGTGCCCGTATCCCGAAGCAATATAGCGCAGCACGACGGCGCCGTCGGTCTGGCGCACGCACATACATAAAGCCGACAAGTGGAAAGATGCCGAGTCATCGGAATCGACATAGAAGCAGCAGCGGAGGCCGCAGAAGCAGCGCTCCCGAGGTCGACGAGGAGGAGGCAAGAGAGAAAGCGAGAGGAGAAAGAGCCAAAGGCACAATGGCAACTTATTAGCGAGTGCGCGGGGGCTAGGCATTTGCGGCCGATTCAACTGATGAGCCTGTGTTCGCGGCTCCCGGGAGGATCGATTGACGATACGCGCCAACAACGGCAGTTCTTTCAGCAGCTTTTCTACGATGTACGCTCGTGTATGAGCTTGCCTCGAGACGCAACGAGATGGACCGAGCGAAAAAGAGATGAAATTGAATTACATGCGTTTCTAAAATCGTGACGCTGCAATATATCGACGATAAGCAATTCACTAGGTGTACGTACATGCATGGCAGCAGCTGAACCACGCTCGGTTTTATACCTATCGCGGATACTTTTGAAATCCATTGTCTTGGGAGTAGGCCTGTGAGAGTAAACGAGGATTGGGTCGTTAATCGATTGATGTGGCGATTTGAAAATAACATTGCAACTTTAAGGTTTTGGCATTTTTTTTAAAGAAAAAATGAATTTTATTTTATTGAGAGCGAGATTAATAAATGATCATGATGCGTTTACGATGGAAGCTCTAAAATCTGCCTAAAGTGAAGAAAATTGGATCCCCTAAGTCTCACCAGATGGCAATTTTACATGGGATACTATTTTAACGAAATATGCACTTAAAACCACAAACCCATTATTTTCAAATAAGCTCAAAAACAGGATAAAAAATCGACCTTTACCGAATTAATCGAAAGCCACAATTACACGGCCATTTATTAACTCTCCATAAAATCCTGCTCTCCTGCAAAATCTCTATATCAGCCTTGTCATGCTTCGAGCTATGCAACAGACTGTCCTATTCGGAGAATAAAAATGAAGAACCTTTCGAGCGAGCGAGCGTCAGATATAACGGGTCCGAGGAACTTGCCGCGAGAGAGATAGGTGCGTAGAAAAGCGCAAGGAGCTGCGTGGATGATGCATATCGCGTGGCGCGTCCTCGAGTCCCGCGATATATGCCTGGACGCGCGCGTCGCTTGCACTCCTTGAAAAGCGAAGGACTGGCTCCGAGACGTGTACGGGTTGATTAACGATCACGACGACGACGACAACGAGGTGGGTGGCGCGTGCCTCGGTGACGCCGCAGCGCCACCATACACCTATGTAGGCCGTTATCGTTTGATTGCTGGAATTCGAGAAGCGCGCCGGCCGATTCGTCCCTGCTTCAGTGCACATACACTGTGCTCTTTGGTTTTTCGAAACGATAACAAGGCTATACCTGCCTATGCGTCTTCATATTTATGGACTGATAGCTCTGTTGAGCTCGCGACTGGGAGTTTTAGAGAGCCTTTCGAGCTGGATGTGTCGAAGAGCGCGTGTGTCCAGGAGGGCGGTCGCGTCAATGCCGGCAACCTGCGGCGAGATTAGTAAGCAGATTTTTTTCATCGGACGACTCGTGCTTATGTAAAGAATTAATTGTGATAAATTGATTGCTTAGGACTTGCGCCGTGTGTGTATTTGCTTCTTGCCGGGCTGATACAACTAATTTTCGCTGTGGTTATTTTTAAACTGGCGATGTAGCCACCGGTTTTATTAGCGTGTACCTCGTCAGTGTACCTGCTACTAAAGTGTGGCTGAATCAATTATTATTCAACTTCTTTAAGATTTACTTTAAATCGTTTGTGACAATCACAATTTTGGGACAGTCGAAACATAAAATTTAATAAAAATAAGAATTTTCTTCTCGTGGCCTTAGATAAAAAGCTGAAAAACGAAAAGCAGCCATCTTGATAGTGCTGCCGTAGAAGTAGGAAGAAACGAGCTTCGGTTTGGGAAGAGCGCGCAGATGAAATTGTCCAATCGGTAGAAGAGGGGCGCCCCGCTCGTCGTCCCAGGAGCAGTCTCCGGAGAACTGAATCATCGGCTCCAGTGTTCCTCGAGTGCGCGTAAATTAATCTCGAGGGAGGCGCTCCGGCTCCCCTCTCGATCTCCTTCTCTCCCCCCTCACTCCATCGACTGCTGCTCAAAAGCAGGATGGAAAAAAATTTGGAAATCAGTCAAAGAGCAAGCCGCTCTCGGCGGAATCCATTTTGGGAAATGAGATCGGTCTCGCGCTCGACCGACAGAGATGGACTCTACACGCACAGGTCCCAACCGAAAGAGAGAGAGGCGGGTAGAAAAAGGGGACGCGAGGCACTGACGAGGGTATGTACACGCGCGTAATAGCCAAAGCTGGAAGATAGAGAAAGAGAGAGAGACCGGTCTGTATTGGCAGGCGTGGCCCTATGGGGCGCTGAGAAGCGGTTCGTGTGATTGGCTCGGCGCTCCTGCTGCTCCTGCCGCTCTCTTGGCGCTGAGCGAGGCTTTCCTCCTTTCTTTCGATTCTTTCCTCGCGCGCGCGGCTCTAACCGTGAAATGGGAAAGAAGGGATATAGCTGCGCGTCCCAGGCTCTACGGCCTCGCGTAATCAACGTCTGCTTTTCGGGGGAGTATAGGGGATTTGGGAAAGATGGAATTCTTCTAGATTGCCTCGAGGACACACTCGTTGATTGTCCTCTGGGTCGTTAGAACGGATGAGCATCGTCTTTGCGATCTTGAAACTGAAAGTTTCATTTGGATTTGGTATAAAAGTACAATTTTGAGAATACTTGTAACCATTGTTAATGAACAGTACTGCAAGTAGTATTGTTTAGTAAGTAGGCTTTTATTTAAATTTTAATGAAACAGAAGTTGTTCGGAAACAAGTAGAAACTAAGAAGTATGTCATAGTATACAAAGCAGTATTTACATTAAGTAACACATAATGCACACAATAACGCTCTGAAATAGTAAAATAAACTATCAAGAAATCATTTCATCATCACGGTTGTCAAAAAGAAAATAATAATGAAGTGTCATCCTAAGCCCGCAAGCCAATAAATTTTCTAGGCGCGGAAGACCCTGATACATTTAGTCCTTAATGATAATACCCAATAATGAAGCGATCACCACTTCCAAACAAACGTAGCTAAGTGGGGAAAACCAAAGCGACCTCCTCGGAAAGAAAAAACAGAAAACACGCAGAATCCTTGAAAAGTCGCATGTCCTCGGTCCAGAGTACGAGACACCCAAGGAAATTACACGCGCAAAACGTTCTTTTGATAAGGTCATCCGTCGTTACATAAACGCGAACAGAAGGCTGAGAATGATATGACGGACGAAGGGTGGCAAGGTAATGGCAAGGGGGGGGGGCATTAACGGAGGACAGAAAAGTTTCTCGATCGCAGAGAGGAGGAGCAGCCCCGTAGCAGAGGGTGACTGGCTCTCGCCGCGCGACGGGTGATTGATTTACTTCGAATGATTAAAGAATGCTGCACCGCAGCAGTAGCCAGGCCCGCGTTGGGGTGGTGGCTCTCTCTCTCTCTCTCTCTCTCTCTCTCTCTCTCTCTCTCTCGCTCAACGGCCCCCCGGCGTAATGGCGCTCTTTCTCGATAGACTCATCAAACTTTCACCGGGAAATTTAAAAGTTAGCCGGCCCGAGAGCGGCTTATGCGCCGATAGGTAAATGGATCTCCGCGCTCTCGTCCGCCGCCGGCCAAAGTTTAAATTCCAATTTTCACGCGAGCAGTATGAAGCCCTCTACTGTACGAATTTTTTTTCTCTCGGCCTGCGAAAAGTTCAAGGATCTATTACACTTTTGCGATTAGTTTCTCCGCTCTCTCTCTCTTTTTTTCTCTCGAGCCAATGAGCGACTCCTCTCGCGTACATATTTCCGCTGATATAATCTTAGCGAGAAATCTTTCCGCAGCGTGATCGACAGATTTTAACTTGGCAGCCCGAAGAAAGTACTAGCGGCGAATTTTGCGAGAGAGATAAAGAGAGAGTAAAGGCAACCGGGCAGTGTTCGGTCGGTAGCAGGTCGGTAGCCGAAAGGAGTTTGGATTTTGGCAAGGGTTCTTTGCTCGTACTTTGTGTGTATGTGCCGAGCGAAACGAGAGACAGAGGGAGGGAGAGGGAGAAAGCTCCCGAGAAATTTGAATAATTTACAGCTTGCGAGTGAGCGAGCGAGAGAGAAAGAGCGGAGATTGCGATCGGCCAGTGTCGGCGGTCCGGAGAAGCAGAGTGCGGTAGAGGCAGGCATTGTGTCACGTCGGCCGCCGCTAAGCCCCGACAATGGCCAGCGCGCAGAAAGGGTTGAGCCCCCGTCGTCGTCGCCGGCCAAACGAGCACGACAGCCCTTGGCCCATTGATTTATGGCTGGCGAATCGAACGGCTTTTTTGACGCGAGCCGCTTCTGCTGTACGACCGGCGAAACGGCAGAAGAACGCACCAGCGGGGGATATTCGCAAGGGGCTTTTTGCCTCGGAGACGCGACATGGAAACTAGGTCAGCGAGGGATTTGCTCGTCAAACGGGAGGTCTTTCTCTCGAACCCCTTCCTTCTGCCCCCACGCGCACACAGCCTCGACATCTACGCTTCTCTTCTTTCTTGGTCCGAGCGCGGGAGGAGGCATTTGGCAAGAGCGTTTTCTACGCCTGCGGAATTTCGTATTCCTCCTCGCGCTCGGCCGTTATTGACTTGTTTCCTCCTTCACGTTATGATTTTAGAATTTTGATTTTCGACCACCTTAAATCACGACCGTTGGCTAAGGTTCCTAAAAGCAAAGAAAATAGATTTTAAAAAATCCAATAAAAAAAACAGTTTGATTCTAAACAAAAATAAATATTAAAAGTTTAGTTCGACTATTTTATTAGACTTTCAAGTCAGCACTGACCTCGACACTGGCAACAATTTGAATTTGCAGTGTTCCTTTCACTATCGTTCGCCGTACAGCATAACTGGGTCGGAATGACAACAGCATTCACTTTCAGGTTTTACTTATAAATGTCTACGTCATGTGCAAGACATGTACTTTGGGCCTGATGAATTGTAGTCGTTTGCCTGATTGAATTTAGCCTTTGCCTCGACGAATACAAGCACGCCGGTTAAATTCCAGGCCTTCCAATGAGATATACTGTTATCCCAACAAATACATACACAATGTTTAATCTTACAAAATTGCAAATAAATAAAATAAAATGATAATTCTGTAAAACCACAAATGGCCGCCGAGCCAGCGACGAAGTAATAACAGGTCGAATATTAAAAAAAAATGAGCAACGGCATGCACTTACTCACGGCAAGTAGCGCGTGTCCGGGCGCGCGCTATTACATTAAAGAAATTGCGGCTAGCGGTACTCATTGCAGTACACAGATAGCTATACATCTCGTACAATCCTCTCGGTTGACGATTCATCAGCAGCCTCGAGGTCCCTTCTTCCCCTGTCCCTTCTCCTCCCCCCCTTAGTCAATTCTCAAGCTACAGAGGCTCGTGTAAGGAGCACTGGTGGTAGTAAATCTTGGAATCGACAATAAAGACCGCAAATTGCCGGGCAGTAGCAGCGCGTATTGAGACGCGAAAGGAAAGTCGAACGCAGAGTGGTGGGAGAGGCAGCTGTAAAAACGTCGAATCACACGGGAAGAGTCAGGAGTTGCCCGCCTCCGCATCCTTTGACTCTCGTCGGCGCTCTTACTCCCCGGAGACTCGTTCCAGAGGATTTCACGAGATCTAATCCTTCTAATGGACCACTCTCGACAACTACCACGGCGCGAACGGACTCGTGTCGTTTATAGCTTCTACGTTCGCGCGCGAGCGCCTGCGTCTAGTTTATGTGTATATATTTTCAAAACTTGTCCCTTTTGCCTCGTTGGCTCTCTCTACGCCCCCGCCTACTCCCAGTTTTTAAAATATGATGGATTTGCTTGGTCGAGGAGTCGGAGGGGTTATAGTGCTGCTGGTGTTGCTCGGCGATTAGGCGCGCGCGCACAATAGCCGACAACGTTGACAAATATGTTGATGGATTTTTCGGCTCATTAATAAATTGCCTGTTTATATAGTGCGCTTGAAAAGACCAAATACTACTGGGACACTAGACTTTGTAACTAATAGGGACTCCAGCAATATGGCTATTCAGTGAGGATGGATATACTATGAAGTGGGAGTTCCTATTATAACAAATATGCGTGTTTTACATTATCAGAGAAACATATACATTTTACACCGGGCAACATATGCTTTTACGCTCGATATTCCTCGGCTAGTCCCGCAGTCGTCCAAGCGATCTCGCCCAGATTGTAAGCTTCTCGTGAGCCATATCGTTAATCAGATCGATTAAGCTCGGGAGTAAAATCAAAGGCTAGTTCTTTATCGTCCATCGAATCCGTGACTGACAGCAGCCATTAGCATCGTTTCTCGTTGTACAGCCCGCGCGTTCATACATATATACATATACGCACACAGGCGTCGCTCGAGAGAAAGGCCAGCGCAACCGATCGCTCTCCCAAATATTTGTTTCACATTATATCCGTCTCCGGCAAAAGAAACCTGCCCCATCAATCGCTCGTCGTGGGCATAGCCCAAGCCAAAAGCCAGTGTGACTGACGTTCTTCTCTCGCGTACCTATCTCCCGCCGATATCATCGTCGAACATCTTTCTCGTCAGCAGTGGCGCTCGAATCATCAAAGTCCCGTCGCGCGTACATTCCACCATACAAGCCATCGCGAGGGCAACGCAAGCTCAGCCGGGCAAAAAGACCCAGCTCGGTTATAGACATCGGGCTAATGACAAGCCTCGCGGTCCGCGCGTATAGTTCTCCAACGTCACGCGCGCACTAACGGGATCCACTTGTCCGTGCGACGGGAGGGGAGAGATGGACGATACGCGTGTCCGCGCATACACGACGCATCCCTGCTGCTGCAGGCGGTGCTCGTGCTGTGTGTGTGCAGAGAAGGAAGGAGGTAACGGGGTTAAGGTCGGCTTACCAGCGCATACACGCCGGGATCCGTGACCTCGGGCAATTACCGGCCGGCCGAGGTCATTAGGCGTGCAGCATGCGCGCTAGAGAGAGGATGAGGCGCGCAGCTTCTATTTATCTTGTAGGAGAGCAAAGAGTCTTTGGCAGAGCGGCTGCGGCCGCTGTGCTGAGCGTTCCGCGATGCCAGGCTGCCGCTTCGGCTTTTTTCCACGAGGACCGCCCTCCGAGCGAACCCATTGACCCACATTCAAATATCCGCTGAGGACTAATCGTTCCTTCTCGACGCTGCCGCTGTCTCCTCATGCGACTCTGCCGGTAGACGCTGGATACAGCGAACGTCGAGGGAGTTTCGCGAACGACGCGAAGTGGGCGTGCACGCCGACTGCCGGCTGCTGTGTGCTACAAGAAAACGTATCTATACGCGCGCCGGTGGCAGGAAGGGTAAGGGGAGCTCGGGCGCTGAGACGCCATATGCGGTAAGTGCAAAGGGATGTCCAGGGTGAAAGGAAAGGAGTATACGCGCGAGGGCGGTTAGCGGGTGGAGGAGGAGAGGAGAGTGGGAGGTGAGGAGGGAGAGGAGTACAGGGGGGGGGGGAGAGTAGAACGAGGCTGGGAAGACGACGGTGGCATAGAGCGGCGGTGGCGGTGGCGGGCAAGCGCGAGAGGAACTACGAAGATTAATGGATTCGCATTGTCGGTATTTTTTCAGCCGTTTTAGGAGCACTTTTCAGAAGAGCCAGAGCGAAAGAGCCTCTCTGGACGAACCATTTTTCAAAATGCGGACCCAGCCGACATTGCCGACTAGGCTGCCGAGGCCGACGGTGTCGGCTCCAGAAATCGCGGCCGCTCCTCGACGCGTCATGTGTACGCCTCGTTTCTTTCTCTCTCCCTCTCTCTCATTCTGTCTGTCTGCGTGTGCGTGCGAGACACCCGTAAAGCGCGCGTCCGACTTTGCGTCGTTCTTAATGGTTTTGAATTAAAGCGAGGAACTTCGACGTCAGGGCCCGTGTGTTCTGCTTCTCTTTCATGTGCTCTGCGGCCGAAGGTGTATGGCCATGTGAAAGAAAAAAAGAAATTTCCTCCGAGCTCGAAGCTGAATGAGACGCGAGAGAGTATGTCTGCCTCGGGATCCGATTTTGTATAAGCACTGTGCGACCTATGCCTATGGGAGAGTTTGAAGAAGCTCGGGGAATGGATCTTGTAAGGTTGGATATTGTGTACGCATGCTAAGCTGATAGTTCTTCGTGTCAATAGTCGGGGAAAAAGTTATTCCTTGGGAATGCGAACGAGAGTTGAAATATTCATTTTTAATGGGGATCCCTCGTTCATGGGAGTTTTCGCGAGAAGTAAGACCGTTTGAGCTTTTTCGGATTATGAATTGGAAAATTTGTCATCGTAATTTATTACATTTTGTACTAGTGACATTATTGCACAAAGATGAATCTTACGTAGACTTTGGAAAGCAGATGTTCAATAAATGAGTTTTATCGACGTAAATAAAGTTATAGAAGAAACAGTTTGACGTTACACCGTCTAAGAATTTGTATAAATTTAGTATTTTCTATCTGTCTCGTGACATAATTTCTAAATAAATCTCTCCTCTTCCACAAAAAAGAAACAAATTAAATTCCACTCCACTTCAGAAAATAATGAAGAACAAAGAAACGAAAAACTCGGCGTAAAACCGCAAAAGTCAAAAAATGCATTTCACTACACCTGAGACGCAGGCGCAGTTTCGTCAGCAGCATCGGGGGCGCTCGGAGAAGCAAGAAAATCGCGGGCGCGCCGGGCCCCCCGGGAGGGTAGCGCGGCTGTGTATCCTCCTCGGTCTTCGGCCGCGCAGCACGCGAGAGATGACTCGGCAAAGAGATCGAGCCAGCTCCGGGAACGCCTCGGGAGACTCATCAGCCTGCTCTCTTGGCAGCGCGTGTCTCTGCGAGCCCGTATAACCCGACCCCCTCCTTATTCACCGGCCAGCCAAATATTTTGAGCCGCGCGTCCTCCGGCTAATTTCCGCTGCGGCCACACACACACGAGCAAGCGGAAAAGCGCCATATCCGCTCTCTGTGTATAGCGTATATGCCTCTCTCTTTACTCCCAAAGGAGACTCCGGTTGGTAATTTTGGCGAGGACCGAGAGAGAGAGAGAGGCCGGCGCCTGCTTCGGCAGCGCGAGACCGGAGATAAATCGCTGCCGATCGATCATCCTCTTTGGGACACGATCGAGTTTGGAGCCACTGAGAACGAGAGAGGGGCTGGATGAATCACCGATTTTGTAGGGTATAATGCTCGTGCGATGAACGGCTTGTCATAATAAGCGATACGAGAGTCACTGCCGGATTAGATTCGTATTATTCGTTTTAAGCGACGTCGTCGCCGGCGGCGGCAGCAGCCTTATTTATTCCTTTCTTTTTACCAACGCCGGCCCAGTATACGCGCGCACACGCACCGGCTAATTGCCGCGGTGTTAATTATTCGGCTCATTGATTGATCGGTTGATCGCGCCCGAGAGAGTAGCCTGGGCTTTTTCGTTTTTTTTTCAACTTCCACCTTAATGACCCTAATAACTGTTAGATAATGACAGTTAGTACGAACTTTTAGTCCTTTTATTATGATAAATTGGAATTCATTCGTTCCTTTTTTTTTATTTCCCTCTTTTATTTCTAAATGCCAAAAAAAAATCGAAAGAATGAAAGAAATAAAAAGGAAAAGAGATTTAATTATAGCGATAGGCGCGAGCGCGCGCTGGCATTCTTCCGTAATTATAATGGAGAATCTATAAAAATTGTCCACGTCGATTCAGCTCACGTGCTCTCCCGGGCACTCGAACGAAGGTGGGGGGACTTTAATTGTCGGCATTGCTTCATCAAGCAGGGCTTATAGCTGTCGGCACACGGCATAGTCAATCAACTTTTCCCTGCCGGCTGCTCTGTATATATACGAATCCGTCGCACTTATCAGAATTTCATCCGCCCAGCTCGTTCGCACCTACACAGAGAGCCTCACGCACTTGATCAACAAGTCAAATAATAATAATACGCCTACAGGGGTGGTGGCTTAATAAACCTACGAAAGAGATGATAAATCGCGAATGATACGGCGAGTGCTAGTAGTGGGTGAATGGGCCGCAAGGAGGAGAGTGTCCCGCGTAGCGAAGAGGGTTTATTAAAAGATCGCGCTGACGGACTGTTACAGGCATTACGGATCTGATTTTGACGCGCTACACCTATATCCCTCGAACTCTTCGTCTCTCCTCTTGTCGTTTTTGTCTCTCCTGCTCGCGTCTATATAGCCAACTATTCATCTTATCCCTCTCGGCTCTCTTACCTTCCCTCCCCCCCTCCCCGCATACATCCACCGAACTCTTTTGCTTTTCTCTCTTTCTCTTTACTTCTCTGATACCCTCTCTCTCTCTTTCTGCTGCACCGATCATTATTTTCGTGTCAATCATCCGACTGTCACGACACGGCGTGTACTATATAACTTTTTTGAGGCTCGACAGGAACTTAATTGCTATTTCTACGATTAAATATTAATAGCCGCGTCGGGGTAAGAGAAGAAAAAAAAGCAGCCAATGCAAGCTTGTAACCCCCGTCGGCGTCGTTTCTTTTTTTTTCAATCGTTCCGCTTTTGCATAACATACTGGATCTGTAATTTTAAAAATTGTATTTTTTTCCATTCGAAAATCGCCTACGAAGGAAAAAACAAAAATGCATTACCCAGTCTCCGTGAACTCGAGACCGACTTCTCCTGAAAATTCCCAGAGCAAGAATTTCATCAGGCTGCGTATATCGAGCCAAAGTTCGCGTACAGCTTGGCAGAGCCGAGGAAAAGACGCGCGCGTGTGCGCCAAGAAGGGAACTGGCAATAATCAGACCGGGGTAGGGGCTGCTTGCATTAGATATCGCGCAT
The DNA here is from genome assembly GCA_030522585.1 of Anagyrus pseudococci. Lineage (NCBI taxonomy): Eukaryota > Metazoa > Arthropoda > Insecta > Hymenoptera > Encyrtidae > Anagyrus > Anagyrus pseudococci. The sequence goes on along the minus strand of JAPYYQ010001043.1, from coordinate 23,808 downwards.
ACCAAGATCCGATATACACGGGCCGTGCTACTGCTGCTGTAGCCGGGGCTGTTGGAGGACTCTTCGTGCCGAGGAGAAACGAGATAAAAAGCGAGAAAGACAGAAAGAGAGGCGCGTTGAGGTGGCGGCAACGGCGCTGCCGGCGGGTGGGAAGCGCGGAGGGACGACGGGGGAGAGAGAAAGAGAGGGTGTCACGGTGCGGCCGGGCTGGGGAGGGGAAGAAGTGATTGATCGTGTTTCGCCGGAAGACGAGAGGCAGAAAGCGAGGGCGGTGGAGCGGGGGGCTCGGGGGGCGAGCGAACGCAAGCCCGACGATAGGGCGGCAGAGATGGGGGAGGGGGAGGAGATGAAGGGGGTCGGGAGAGGCCGAAAAAAGGATCAAAAGAGACGTAATAAGGTGAAAGGGAGAGAGCCCGGCCGGGAGATAGGACGGTGGAGGCTTGATAAGGAGGGCAGATATAGCTGCGGAGCTGCTGTTACTGCGGCGCAGAATGCGGAAAAAGCAGGAGAAAAAGAGGGAGAGAAGCGATGCTGGCGCGAGAGATGTGCGGATGACGGGAGGAAGCCCTTCTCGAGCCTGAGAGGGAAGGACCAGTCAGTCCGCCCTTAGCTTGCCTGCGAGAGAGAGCAGTCCAGAGGCCGGAAGTTGTCCTCGAGGTGAGGCGTGTACAGAGAGAATGCTCGAGCCTAACTCTCTCTCTCTCTCTCTCTCTCTCTCTCTCTCGCTCTCTTCTTTCTTTCCTCCAGCGATTTATATATTTGGCCCTTGGCTGACGGGAAATGTATCGCGCGCTCTGCGAGAGCATGATATATATGAATTTCGGTTATGGAGCTGCTTCTTCTGTCGAGAGATAGACCGTCTTGAACTCGGAAGAAGATTATAGTTTGTTTTTTTTGTACGTGCGAAATGAGATATGTTTGGAAATGTTCAATTTCCTTTTCGACAGAAAATCGTGAATTTTACGAAAATATCCGCTGAACCGGGGAAATTAAGCTGCTATTTTCAGCTTTTATATTTTGTTATCGAAGAAGCGAGGGGAGAGGGCCACTCGAAAGTTTTGACGTGGCTATTATCGCGCTGTCTCCAAATTGGATCCCTTTGTCCGGAAAAGTTTTGAGAGTTCTCTCTCGCTTAAAGGGTTGACAGTTCGACTTCTTAGTTCGGAAAGTAAAACGGACTCGAGGAGTATTAAAGTTTGCCTTGATTTATACGTCGAAAAATGTGTTTCCTGCAGGAACGAATATTCCGTAGGAGTTAGCGAGAAAAATTAACGTAGTATCTGAAAATCGAGAAAATTTAAACTTTTCTTCACCAAATAAAACACATTTCGAATAAGTACAGAGAGTAAAAGCAAAAGGTCATTCGTTCCGTAAAATAACGATGGCTTAGCAAACATACGTAAACGCTCGATGTACAACGAAGCTCTTTAAGCAAACGTATGAATGAGCAAAAATTACGCACCAAAACCCCGAAGCGATAACCTTGAGATCCTTACCGAGCGATTAATAAAAAAAGAAATTCCGCCCAGTCACGTATGTTTACAGAGCGTTAAGGAAAAATTAACGAGCGCGCAGGCCGGACGGAAGACGGACACGCGTTTGCGGGGAGAGACGAATTATCAATTTCACGCTTTAATTTTCATCGTCGCCGGAGCTGGCGGCGTACATACAAGCCAGAAGTCGCGCGAACCGATTCCGCGTTCTTATTAAGGGTGGCCTTCTTGATAAATGAACGCGGCTGTACACAATGCAGCTTATAGGGTCGCATGATGCGGAGAGCAAGAGTCTATATGGAAAATCGATCGGATGACTTTTCACGAGATGGCAATTTTTGGTCGAGTCTCCGATGACAATTTGTAACTGTTATTCACGGCTGCCTGTGTTACTGAGCGGACAATCGTTGGGTCCGACGCGTGCTGTTGACTCGCTTGTTAGGTTTTTGGCTCGGGCGCATCTGAGTCCTGATCTCTTGATTTGCGAATTGACTCTAGAAGAATATTCTTGGGTACTGGAATTGTAAATGATCATTATGGAATTCGTTTAATGTGTCTGTTTCACTTGAAGCTCAAATGAAACCAAACTGTAGTCGATTCCGTAGTGTAAGTTAATAATTGAAATAGTTTAGTTTATTTTTACAAATAACATAAATTCTAGATAAGCAAATGTACTGATAATAATTTATTCGTAATTGAAATCTTATGTGACATAAAATCTTCATAATTCGAGCCAAATCATTGAAAGAGTTAATTGAAAAGGAAAAAAGAACGATATCAATGGTAAAGAAACACACAAGGCTTTCTTCACAAGGAAGCCAAAAAAACACTAATGTCATGCTCTCGCTATCTATTTATATCCTCAAACACACCGCAGGCTCAACACACCATTAAAACCTTTTTTATTCCCCAATTAACGAAATAATACGAGGTGCACAATAATCAAAGAGCCGTATCCTAATTCAAAAAGCCAAACCGTCCTTGTAACCCGGGCCGTAAGCCGAAGCCTTACATAAATCACAGCAATTCGCTTGTTTGACGTGTGCGTGTGTGTATTCCCGAAAAGTAAAGAACATCCCCGCTCGGTCCGAGAGAGCATTCGCAAACTCATCATTCGAAATAATGACGCGGCATCGGGGGTTGAGGATCGATCCATACCGCAGGTTAGCCTAGAAAACGAGGTCGTGTATGCGAGAACGCCACGGACAATGCACGGGGGCTTGTGGACAGGCAATATCTTTTGCGCGCTGCACTCAAGAGAGAGAGAAGCCCTTCTCTCAATTTCCCTCGCACGCTCGCCGGCTTGTCCGCGATCATCGGCGCATCTCCTGGCACACTCTCCTTTTCCCTCGTTATTCTCCTTGCTCCTCGGCATCTCCGTGACAATGACGCGACAGATCCAGGAGGAAAACTAGCCAGCCGCACTGCACGCGCGGCAAGGGGGGAGAGGGGAGGGGGCAGGGGGGCCGGGTTAAAGGAGAGCCGCGTAGGAGTGACTCGCTCGGAGCTCCCTGCTCTCTCTCTCTTTCTACCTCGCACTCGGGATCCCAGCGGTTCAGGGGCGCCTGCCGGCAGGGGTTGGACTCGGCGATCGAAGCCGGGCATAGGGTGGGGACGGCTAGCTCGCGAGCGGCTGCTTCGGAGCAGGCAGCCGATACTCCGTGGTGGGGATCGCTACTGCCTCTCTCTCTTGCTTGCTCGCGACGGACGAAAGAGATAGAGAATCGCTGGCTGGAGGGAGCGTGTGCCAGCAACAGCAGCAGCGACTGCTCACCGACTCGACAGACGAGATTGTGCGTCCACGACGAGCGAAGCTCGCTGCTGCTTTTCAGTCTCTCGCTGTTGTTGGCCTGTACTACCTGTCGTCATTGACTTTAATCTTTTTATTTTTCATTATCAGTGCTATACTTGCGTTGTTGTCTATTAATTTGTTTTGACCACGTAAAGTGTTTGTCTGTTCTTATTGGACTGCAGCAAAGAAAAAAATTTAGTCGCTATGTGGTAAATCGACAAACGGTTTAGGAAAGTGAAAAAAAGTGCAATTACAGCGTGTAAAGAAGCTGGACTTGAATAAGCATAAGTGTTACAGAGATTGTGTGAGAAAAGAGAAAAACCAGAAGAATATTGTTTATAATCTTCAATAATCATCAATTCAAGCGTAACAACAAAAGGAAAGGAACGACAGTGCATGAAATTGTAAAAAGTGGTGAGCGTGTGAGCGGCTGTGACAGGAGGTCCAGTACAGCAGCATCAGTAGTGGGAACGGTCATCGGGAGGTTGGTGCACCTGCCGCTGGAGGCTCTCTGGGGCGCCACGCTCACATGTTGCACGCGAGCCAGGCATCCATCATGGTTGCGGCCGCGGCCGGGCTCTGATTGGTCGGGCCGCCCGGTCACGTGGTATGGTAATTGGGCTCGAGTGGGCGGGCACCCGGGCTCTCCGCGGCGCTCTCTCGTTCCCCTCGCTCCTCCCCCCTCAGGCCCGAGCCAGCTCCGGCGCGTATGCGCGCCGCGGCTACCGCAGCACACGCCAGGCCGGCCAGTGAGCAGCTCCGCTCCGCGAAAGTGCACGCGAGCCCCGCCGAGGAGGAGCGCCTGCCCCGGCTCCCGGTGTTTATTTAACCTGCAGCTCCTCGCACCCCCGGCCCCGCAGCTTCCCTGCACGATTCCTGGATAATCGGCATTGAGTCAGTGCGATCGACTCGAGGAAACGTTGGTGTTGTTATGGTGAGGAGCCGCGCGGAGCCGTCGGATCGCGCGCCGGCGGGAAGTGCGTGAGCCTCGCGAGTTCAACGCGGATTGAGATCCGAGAGCGTAGACAAGCCTCCTCGCCTAGAGTAGATTGAGCAAGCAGTTGCCGGAGGGTCGGTTGGGCGAAGCGACGAGCTGCCGGCGTCGCCATGAGCTCGTACCTCCAGATGAACCCGTCGACGGGCGGCAACTACCACCACCAGCACCAGCAGCCGATGGGCCACCACATGCTGGAGCCGCAGTTCCCGCCGGCCGAGGAGTACAGCCAGAACAATTACATAACGCCGAACCGAGGGGAGTTCTTCGGGGGCCCCGGGCCCGGGCACCACCTCAACCACCCCCAGTCCCACCAGCTGCAGTACGGCTACCACCAGCACCCGCACCAGGCGGCCTCGACCCCCTACGTCGGCGGCTCCTCGGGCGTGCCCCTCAACAGCGGCTACTCCGGCTACGCCTCGTACTACGCGCCCCACCACCCGCACCACCAGGTCCACGCGGCGGTCCACCATGCGAGCCTCCACCCGCACGCCCAGCACCACGCGACGCCGCCCGAGGCCCAGCAGCCCCCGCTCACCTGCCCGCCCTCGATCCAGCACCAGCCGCCCCAGCAGCAGCAGCCCCACACGCCCCAACAGGTCGTCCCGACGTCGACGGTCCTCAGCTCGAGCGCACTCTCGCCTTCGCTAATGCAGAGCCACGTGCCTCAGGACGGCCTGCAAGCCCACGGGCAGCAGCAGCAACAGCAGCAGCTCGAGAGCGGGAACGTCTGCAGTCCGGCGGGCTCGGGATCGCTACATCGGGATAACTCGCCGGAGCTCCAGAGCCAACAGCAGGCGTCCCAGCACCAACAGCAGAGCCTGCGACAGCAGCGGGGACAACAGCAGCAGCATCGTCATCAGGAGGATGGCTCGGGATCCGACGAAATGGACGACGATCAGATGCTCGATGGGTCGCCGGGTATGGCAGAGGATGAGGATGACGACGATGAAAACGACGAGAGGATCATATACCCCTGGATGAAGAAGATTCACGTTGCTGGTGTTGGTAAGTTTCACGTGTTATTAATTGTAAACTGATAGATAAGAAATTGCAGCTTCACAGTTTTAAGCACACGAAGCCTGAAGTTTTCGAGAACATATTTAGATGAATCTAATCGCTCGGTAAATATCATAGATAAGATAGCATCAAAAACCCAAGAAAACTAATGTCACAGTTAATGAGATATTTGAATTTAAAATTAAAAGCTAGGCAGGGCGTTTTAATTTCATTGAAAATTGAGTTCAAATCCAAAACAGTACAATTGTACCGATTAATCAGGTTACAGTAACCCAAATAAAAAATAACATTAATAAAAATCACGAAGAATAACTTCCAATCGCAAAAGCGTAAGCGGCTTGTATGTATAACGCAGAATAAACGGCGCGCAGAATAATCTTTCTCATCCGGCTGGTAAGAGCAAAACAAAAAATACATCACTGTCAGTCGCTGCATTACGTTATAAAAATTCTCTTTTTCCAAAGCTGAATTTGCAAATGAATAAAGATCGAGCGGTGGGCATTGCCTAGCTTTCGCCAGCCATCATATCGTGAGCAGCAGTAGCAGCGCATGAGGTTTACCTTGACGCCGGCTCCCGTCGGACAGCCAACTCACGCTCATTTTCCTCCTTAGCCGTTGCGCCGATTCGTTGGCGCGGCATTGCGCAATAACCCCGCTCATTAGCATATAAATACGCGAGATTAAAATCTCATCTGGGCTCTCTCTCTTATGCGCCTCGATCGTCCTCGTTTTGCTCCAGCATTCGCATCTTTTTTCTCGCTTTTCCCACGCGAGCTGCACACCAGAGGACGCGCAAGGTTATTTCACTCGCGCTTCACGCTTCAGCCGTGTATACAAGTGTAGATCAGCAGGTTCACCTCCACAAAAGTGGCGAGTTGATTTAAGTGCCGCATTTATCTTGGGCCAAAAGGAGCTTTGAAGTGGAGAAGAGCGATGAAGAGTAGCGGGGGGGATCGGTAATTCGACAAGAATTATAGCCATGAATGTGGAATCCAGCCGGGGCGCACACACACCTTGTTGTCACCTGCTAAGCAGAGCCTCAGCTTCCCCGCAACTTGTGTATACTTGTGTGCTGGCGCGGCTTGGAAAAACGCGGCTCGAGAACGGTATTAATGGCCCGCCATTACTCACTGCAAGCCCCGATGAATCCCTCTCTCTCTTGTCTGCCGTCGCGCGAGACGAGCCTCTCTTCGGCTCTTTGGCCCTTAGAGCGCGCATCCGCCGTCAGTCTTAATAGTCGTGGGCAGAAATAAAAATAGGTGAAGCTTCGTGCGTGTGTACGTATATACCAGAGAGCTGCGGCCCGGCGGAGAGTCTCGCTGCGCGTGACACACTCGTGTGCCGAATTAGTCACGCCCACCGCCGGGTTATTTATTGCTCACTTCGCAGGCTCGACCGATGAAATACTTCCTTTTTTTCCTTCCTTCGGTCTACCGTCAGCCGACGGATGGATCGGGAGAGGGTTCTTCTATTGCTCGAGATGTACACGGTGTTGTCTGGTCATGGATATTTTTATAGGGCAGTATTGTTTCGTTATTTCAATTTTCGCTGGGGAATATCAAGTTGTAACGTACGATTCTTTATTTTGCAAAACTCATGTTTTTGGGTGTTCTAAAGATGTGAACAGTATTTCCATATAGAATAGAAATTTCATTATAATAAAAGTCACATATCGAAATACAATGACAGAGAGGATATCCGTGTAATTGTCATCCATTGCAGCTTGCAATGGTCTCCTGAGAGTATTGAGGGTCGAAAATTTGATATTTTGTTCTGACCAAGACGCAAGCAACAAATCGAAAACACTCGCTTCTCGTCCCAATGTCCCGAATGACATAGAATAAGGGACGAGTTTTTGAAAATTCGCAAGACGACCCCTCGCGCGTTCCGGGACGTGACTTCCTCCCGTGGCCCCCGAAAAGCTCGTGTCTCTTTGGCCGGGCGAACGAGGGAACAATGGGGATAAAAACGTCGCGGTCATGCGAAGAAGCGGCCCCAGTATGGATTCCCGGGGTCTAGAGGCTCTCGCAGCTTTGCTAGGCTAGCTGTTCGGGGCTGTTTTCGAAAAATACTTTCTGCAGCGTAACAGTCCTCGGAATCGGGCTTTGTGTGCGGCAGCCGCGCTGGCGGGCACAATTGCCTTGCGCCCCCCTCGCGCCAAAACTGCAGCTCATTCCAACTTGCAAGTATTGCCGGGGCGCGTGCGGCCACCGTCGCCGGCCTCCTCGATTCCCTCTCTTTCTCCTGCCTGCTGTATACGAGAGAGAGCCTATAGATGTAGAACGCGCCAGCTCTCTACGGCCGACTTGATATTTCTTCTTTTTCAGGTATACCCCGGCCTCGGCTCTGTGTGTATACAGACTTATCGGCAGCGCCGATCGATTGTACGGGGAAATCGAGCAGGCTTCGATTTCGATCTCCCTTTGGCTCTCTCTCTCTCTCTCTCGCTCGATCTATAACCGAGCGCTCGCCGAGAGATCGCTTTAAATAACGTTTTCGATATCGTTTTATAATTAGACCTTTTAACAATCGTTATTTTGACTTGGCTTGCACGCTTATTGCTATCCGGAATGTCAAGGTTTGTCATCAGAATATAAGTCGGTATGATGCTCCATTAGGAAGGAACATTTTTTTATTAGTGAAAAAGTATACAAAAATTGAATAAATTTGAATACTTGGAAGTTTTTACCAAATTGACTGGTGGACAATTCGATTCAGAAAAATTTTAGGTAGTCATATTTACATCAATTTGCATTAATCAAATAAATTTTAAAAAGGACGGCTTACCTTTTTGTTGATTTTATGCTGAATTGCTATGGCTCGTTGTTACATCTGAAATAAGTACAGCATTAAACAACGTATTTTTTAATTCTTTTATTCGTTACGTGTGTTATAATTAAATCTGCTTAAAAAGAAAACTTAACACTTTTTACGAAACCCAACAATTTCGCAATATTTTGACAGACATGCAAGAAATTTCAACAGGCCTTTAAAAAACGAAAATACAAAAAATTTCCAATATGGATATTTCCATTTACTTTCTAACTTAAACTACTTTATGCATTACCAATGTGAACCAGATGTTATTGGAATCATTAATTCTAAAATAATTTTTATCAAAATACACTTCGTACGAATAGTATATTTATCTCGCGCACATTTTCGTAACTAAAAAGTAGTTTAAACTCAACTTTCAATCATTTGTGATCTGGTGTATTCATAAAATTGCAAAGTTTACGATCTATACCCTCAAAAATACAAAATAGGCCATCATGTAACCGCAGTCTTAGTCCCCACACAACCATATTCAATGCCACCGAGGTTAAAAAAGATACGCAGCAAAAATAAAATGATATTCGACAAATTCGCCGTTGGCATCACTGCCTATTAACGTGTACGCGAGTAAGGCCAGAGGCCGGAACCACAGCAAGTACAGCGCAGTGCAGAGAGCGAGAGAGACGAGCTTTGATTACGGGATGCGGTCGGTGCGTGGTCGAACCTCCGCACGCACATTTACACTCCCGAACAGGAGGGTGAGGGGGGGGAGGAGGGGTTGAGGGGAAGACAGCAACTTTAGCTCCCCTTGTAAGCTGCCGATGGCCGTCCGGCTGTCCGAGAGCGGCCAACAGGAGAGAAAGGGTCAGCTCCGGAATGGAATGTGCCCGCGCAGTGATTCCAATCCTGTACTCGCGCGCGCCGCCTCGTCCGCAGAGAGAGCCTCGAGAGAGATCTATACTCTCCGCGCGCGCTCTCGCCAGCCCAAGACCACCGGCTGCCTCGATATATATTCTCTTCAACTTCTTTTCGTGCTCCTTCTTTTATCCTTCCCCCCTTCACCTCCCCGATCTCTCTCCACCTTCCTTGACTGACTCGTATTTGGCTCGGATGGAAAAACATGACCACACGCACGAGACACGCAGGTCTGATTGTTCCGATAACGAAGACATTGAGTTCAAGTAAGCGCATGTATGCTTTGGACTCTCTTGGTTTCTTTTTTCACTCGCTTGAATTTGCTCCTGTGCATGCGACTTCAGAACGTTGGGAATATTTCATTTTTTTTAAAGGGAGACAGAAGACGGATTTTCGTTATCGTTAAAATGATGTTATGAATATTAGCGTGAAAAGGGAAGTATTTGAGATTCTTCAATCAAATTTATAAAGTTTTCAAAGTCTGCCTCAGGTATATTATTTATCCAAAAACAGACCTTGGCATATTTTCAATGGGCCGAAAATATTTCCACCCTGTTACATAAAAACGCGCTGGCATTCAAACAAAACGGAAACGGATGCGCAAAGTGATCCATTACGACGGTAAAAAATTTGTCAGGAACATCGAAAGCAGCTTCTCCCAAACAAAACGAACGTCCCAACGACCACGAAATCGAGATGTATAAAACGAAAAAAGAAGAAGAAAAAAAGAGACGAGAGGGAAAAAAGAAAAGCCAAAAAAAGCCTAACCCCCCAAGGCAGTAATTCGCGAGATCCATTGATTTTCTGAATCGCACCTGGGCGCCACGCGCGAATTCCGTAGACGCTATTATTGTCCGGGGGCAATGATAATTGGCTGGTAATCCGTGTCTCGTCGCCGGGCGCTGTATCCCCGTGCGAGAGCGGGCTAATTGAATTTCCGAATTCCCATAAATCATATTTGACACCTGCAACGGGGGCAGGAGGAGAGAGACTCGAGAGCCAGGGGCCGCTAATAAGGACGGATTTGTGCGCGATACCGGCGTCATCCCGCGTGTCGCGGGACCCGCGCGCGCATAATGTATTCGGCCCCGCGTAACTGATCACCCGGGCTCTCTCTCTCACCTCCTCCACCTCCTCCTCTTCTTTTGGCTTTCTCTTTTTAGGGAGCCAGCGGCGACAGCAGCATGCGGACGACACACTCGCGATGATGATAGAGCGGGACTGATATTAAGGCCAGTTCGGTAGCTTGTTTCCACATCTCTCCACTCGATATATGTATGCATGTCCTCCTTTTTCTCAAGGCTCCTCTCGACGTGAACGCGAGGATGACCCTTTCAGTAGCTCATCGTCCAGATAGCGAGCGTCCCCTGTCTCTGGGCAAAAAGTAGCCATTAACACACATATGCTCCTTCCCTCGAAATACATCTTTCCTCTGGCGCATTCTTTGCATTTCGAATGCCAGGGTGTGAACGGTATAAACTCCGGCGTTTCTTCTCCCATGCGCACCTCTGACGGAATGCGAGATAAGGCTTTATTTCGCTTCTCAGGTTCCAGACTATCCGACTCGCGTTATATCAATCATATAGAATTTTGCGATTTGGATGCGAAAAATATTTCGTTATCTGTTTCTATTATATTGGCAATAACTTATAGTCAACCTTTATTTGGTATTTTGCACTTTTAGAATGTCGAAACACGCGAATGAAAAATGAAATTTAGGTCATTAGTGCAAAATTTGAAAGCGAAAACATATGAACCAACAAGATAATTGTTTTTGGCTTCGAATTAACCGAGTGCTCTTGCTCTTGTTTGTTTCAGCAAACGGCTCGTATCGTCCAGGCATGGAGCCGAAGCGTCAACGCACAGCCTACACGCGCCAGCAGATCCTGGAGCTGGAGAAGGAGTTCCACTTCAACCGCTACCTAACGAGGCGTCGGCGTATCGAGATCGCGCACACGCTGACCCTAACCGAGCGCCAGATAAAGATCTGGTTCCAGAACCGGCGGATGAAGTACAAGAAGGACAACAAGCTGCCCAACACGAAGAACGTGCGCCGGAAAAACGCCGGGGCCTCGGCCCCGAGCAAGTCCGGCAAGTCCTCGCGCTCGACTGGCAAGGGCGCGGCCAACGCCCGCAAGAACAACAACATGTCGCCCCAGAGCTGCATGGAGAGCAGCCTCGACGGCAGCGTCACCGGCGCCCTCGGCGGACTCCAGGACGCCCACGACGTCAAGCCGCCGACGGTCGAGGGTTTCTCCGGCCTCCCGACGACGCCCGGACACCCTGGCATGCCTGGTCCAGGTCACCCCAGCTACCAAGGCCACGTCAGCGGCCAGCATCCCCTGGCTCATCTCCAGGCCCAGCTCAGCCACTGCCACGTCAACGGCATGATGGACCCCGGTCACCCACCCGGCATGGTCCACATGTCCGCCGGGAGCATCAGCCCGCTCGCCCCGGCCAGTGCACACAGTCCACCGGGTGTAACCTCCATCCAACCGGCGACCATCAAGTCTGACTACGGACTCATGGCACTGTAACACACGACCGTCGATGATGGCCGATACGAAGCCCGGAATGATCACGAGGTCGATGATGACGACGACGTCGATGTTGTCGCGAGGATGATCGAGAGGAGCATGGGATCTATGGACTGTGTGGTGCGATGAGACAAAACGCGGAGAGCCGAATTTCTCCGGTTGTTGGTTTATTCCTTGACGTTTTTAGTTTCTGGGTTACTCGTGGGGATTACGTGGACGAGTCCAATTGGATTGTGGAGTGTTGAGTTTTTCCGCGCAAACTGGAGGATGAACATATTAATAATGACACAGTGGCTTATCAGTGAATACGCATACAGACACACGAGGTGCTTCGAAGGAGTTTACAGTTTTTGCGTCGATGTTCACGTCGGCCTGCGTTAGACCGATTAATCAAGGAATGCCGTCGTTCCTTTTCTATTGTGTAAGAATTTCATTCAAATGTACGCGCAGTAGGAAAGTTGAAAGTCATTACGATTATCGATTACGTAAAAGAGAACCAATAATAAAACTTACGTACATTTGTTATCTCAAAGTCGTGAGGAAAAACAGTACGTCTCGAAGGTACGTATCGCTGAGATGAAAACTAGGCAAATAAATGCAATCGTGATTTTATTTCATATAACGTCAAGGTAGTCTTGTAAAAATGAAAATTTTCATCATTCCCATTTCTTTTTCTTACTCTGTGTAATCATTGTTATATTCATATATTTTTAAACAAAGTGCGTACAAAATTACTCGAAAGTAAAGGTGATTTTGCAAAAATTTGCCACGAGATTGAGATATGAAATATGTATAACACTCCATTTGAAATTTTGAATTCTTAAACTTTGTTGTCAAACTCAATATTAATCAAAAAGAACCTTCCTTGCTTCATTATTTTTTAACAACAACCCAGTGACGCAACTGGTCATACGGAACTTGCCAGTTAATAATCGTTAATTAGTGCCATGTGTCTAAAGGAATAGGCAAACAGTGTCTGCATTTTACATTGCATTTCAATATCGCACTGGCGAAGACAAGTATTTTTTAAACGTCTAATTTTAGATTTATTATGAAAAAAATAAACTCTAACTAAAGATAAAATCTTTTCCAAACAATCCACTAAATAATGTACATAATTATTAAACGAACTGGTGTATGTATATATTTGTAAAGAAATCGTTGATACGGTTTAATGAAGAAGTGCTTCTTCGCTATTCTTAGTGCTTAAGTGTTTAAAGTAATAAGCAATTAAGTACCGATAGAAATAAAGTTCATTTCTTTTTTTCTATCAACGTTAGTAGATTTACGAAGCGAAACAATCGGCTTGATACGAGGCGACGAGAAGTTGTAAAAAATATTTCCTAGATGTATCGTCTACGAGCAACATTAAAAAAATAGCAATAAGTGTAAATTGCGTAATAAAATCAAATATTCTATTACTGAGCTCTGTTACGTTGTTGTGTTCAGAAATATGTATCTTAGATAGTAATGAAATTTATAGTATGTGTTTGAATCGAATGTTCGAGGTGAGGTCGATTTCTTTTGTAATATATTTTTAATTAATGTTTGTATCGTCTATACCTCATCTGTATTAATAAACACATGAGAAAATGTTCGTGCACTTTTAAAACTTTTGGACAATTGAATAATTTTTGTATTATTACTACGTACTTTATCGCTGTATTCTGATCTTGGATTAGTTGAAATTACATCACCTCGAAGTTATTTATAAAAATCAAAATTTTGTACCAGCCCATGTACATACACATTACGAGATGTAGTCGTGTCTCTATTTTCAATGCAAAATGAAAAAAAACAAAAACGAAAAGCATACAAAAGCTAAATTACCACGAACAAGTTAAAAAAAAAGAAACGGCGAAACTAAGCCATTATTTGTATACCAAGCGAGTAGAAAAATCAAACCGATTAATGCACAGAGTCGCTGTGACGATATACCAAAACAATACTAATTATATTGTACGAAAGTAGCGTTTAAGCGAGGACGACGAAGAAGGAATAAAAGGTAATATTAAAAAAAAATAAAGGCACGTAATTTAAAAAAAAATTTTCGTAAATTAGTCGAACAGAGATCGAAATAATGTTCAGCGCGCCTGTCGCTTCCGGAATTTTGGAAAATTCAACGAGACTCAAAATTGTAACGAATTTTAATTGTATACACATACATGCGAGCGTTATTTTCATTTCGCCAGTTCGACAATAAGTTTTAAGTGAACAATGTACGAGTAAACGAGTTGTCGTATAAGTGTGACCACCTGTGTACTCTTTTTCTGTGTATATAATACCTTGTATAGTACCGACGATGATCTGTCATTACCGATGCGACCTGGCTTATGTTTATATATCGATGAAACCGATAACAAAACATAAAGTAAATAAAGAACAATTGCAAAATACTCAATCGTTCAACGTTTTTTCACTTTTTCTTTTACTTTACCAAACTCTTTCGTGTATTTCTCCTTTGCTTTTGTTCTCTTCCACAAGAATAGCCTTTAGATATACGTAAATTTCTTCCAAACTGTTTTACGCACCTGCGGGTCTATTTGGTCGCGAGAAAGAAAAATCAAAGGTAAGGTGCGTAAACGAGTTTTGGGAGTCAGAAGTTCACGCACCTACGGCTCTTCTTGGGCCAGAGAAAGAAAAATCAAGGTAGAGGTGGGTGAAGGAGTTTGGTGCCAAGCAACGAGGCACCTATATAATACTGTTTGTTTCCAAGCTGCAACCGTGAGTCTTGACTCTAGATCAATATTCTCGCGTACAAAGGGGGATCGCTTATCGTGGCTATGGCTCGGAGAGAAAAAAAAAGAAGCCAACAAGAGCATAAGAGGGAAAGGGGATGACGAAGCAACAACAAGCCCGCCTGATCAGAGTCTTTCGGGCTTCTTCTTTCATTTATACACGCGTCCGGAGGTAATTTACAAAATATTCTATTCTTGCGTTTTAAAATTTTAATCTCATTGTTCACTCCAACAATTTTATAAGCGCTCAAAAATAAAAATTGAAAATTTGGAAGTAGAAAAACAAAGGTAGTAGTCATTGTTTATGAAACAATTATCAATTACATTAATCAACCATATGAAACATTTGACATTCACATTAACATTCGGTAATATTCGCAAACGGTAAACATCTGCCATAACGTTCGCACTTCAAGCGCAAAACAGACATCCCCTTTGAGAGTACGTGCATTAGCATACACATCCAAGCTCCAGCTGGCAGTTTACACAAAGATCCTGGGACTAGTCAGCGGCGATGATCTGCCCATTGACCAGCTTGCCGATCATCCACGAAAAGCGCGCAGGAGAAGCTGGCCCCCGAGAAGGCCTTCTCCCCCTCTACACGTACCCACACACAGACACAGACAGCCACACTACGGGAGCTCGATCGCGTGCAGCGCGGCAGCGGCAGCGAGTATGCGCCGAGAGAGCTTTCTCCTGGCGGCGCGGCAAGAGGGGTGGCTCCCGAGAGGCGAATGGGAAACGCCCGCGGAGCCGGCTTTGCCACCGCCCATGGCGAGACGGGGATAGAGCGCTGTACACCGAGCGAAGGGAAGCCAGCACGGTGAAAGGGGAGGGGGGAGAGCCGAGAGAGAGGGAAGGAGGCTGCGATCGGGCGGAGATCCCAATCCTCGGGCTGCGCTCTGCCCACGCGCGGTCCTCGGGAAATGGAAAATATCAGCGGATGAAAGAGGGAGAGAGAGATTGGAAGGGCCGAGGAAGAGACGCGGTTCTGCTGTGCCGGGTATCAGGGCGAGTCTTTCAATTTTTCAAGTGTGCTTAAGCCCCGAGAGCGCCACCGCCGCGCAGCCGCAATGCGCTTTTTTCGGAAAATTTTCACCCGAGACGACTGTATTAAGAGGTTGAGCTCTCGCTCCGCGAGATTGAGATTGATATTGTAGGGCGGACTATGGGCGCCGGTGTTGTTTATACTATACATTGAAATAGATGCGATCCAAAAGGGCTTACGGCTCTCCCAGAAGGCCGACGCGCGCACTCGAATCCGTGAATTATACTCAGCCACGGAACGATTAATTATTGATTATTCATCTGCAAGAAATAAATAATTATACCGGGTAGTGTGCCCCAGAAGTTTTCTGGGCGACATCGAGATATTGTAATACGCTGTTGGCTCTCGGATTTACAATAGCAATTCATCAAGCTGTACAGCCCGGTGTGTAACCCACAGGCGAATCTCGCGAGAAATGTGTACGTATACTAGTTTCTTCGATCGCAAATATTTCTCGAGGTTGCACTATTTCCGCACTTTCTCGCGAATCTGTCCAGGTTCACTGAGCGCTCAGAGTTGCAGGTTTCGAGTATCCCCGCGGTGATCAGCTGCACACCGACACACATATGCGCAATTTCTCGAAAGACAAATGATGCCGGCGCGTGGTCGCTACCCCAGCGATGTGTCCACGACAATCGGCCAAGATCTACATAGCCCGCGAAGAAGAGGGAGCGAGAGAGAGGACTCCAGCACGCCCGGTAGCCACTTAACGAGCCCGCCGTTATCCGCCCGCCAAATGGGTGGTCGCACCATGTTTCGACGTAAGACATTTCTTCTGCTCGTCCGAATATTTCCACTGCGTCTCTTGCACTTTCATGCGGGCATACCTATACGTTTTGGTGGGTGCCGTAGTCACGGCAGTGAAAAGACATACGTGATTTTTTTTTATTAATTTTATTAATCTCAAACATTCATATTATTTTTGATTAAAAGGCAATTTTATTTCAAACAAAAAAAAAGGGTGATCATAAAGACGTTAATCGAACTCGCATTTCCTGAATTCCAAGAGCGGAAGTAACAATGGCGAACAGCAACAAGGAAAAAAAGCCACCCGTGAAGAATCCCTCAGCGCTGATGACAATTTAAAGCTCGCAATTCACGTCCCATTCTCAAAAAGTCATCGAGTCACATCTCGTCACATCAGAGGCCGAGCAAGCAGTTCCTGGCCCGCTCCCTCCACGAATCCAATCAAAAATTGAAATCGTCAAAGAGAGGGAAGAGAAGGAGAAAGAGAGAGAGTGTCAAGCTACCTCGAACCTCTACCCGTGTCGGTCTATCTCGCCAGGCGCGAACGGTTCTTCCCCATTAGATGTAATTGGGCGGGGTAGGCGATGTCAGTGCGGGTGTAGGAGACGCGCTCCCGGGGTCGGATTAACGGGGTGTCACGGCTCCATTTATCAGGGCCCGCAATTACGAGGCATTCCTCTCTCTTCCCGAGAGCGATTTCTCCCTCGGCGTTCAGGGCACTTCGGCACTCGGCGGCGCCAGTCGGCTTACACGCGCTCTCTTTCTCTACTCCCCGGAGACTGGAGTTTCGCGCGTCCTCCCTCGATCGCTCTCGCCAGCCCCCCTCAGGCCGCGGCCTCCTCCTCCTCAGAGAGATAACGCGACGTTTCCTGTCGTCGACGCCGATATGCCTCTACACTCCTGAGGAAATTGGAGCTTCCTCCAGGCCTTTGCCAACTGTACGTAGAGTCGATTCAGCGCTGTGTATAGGCACACGGAAATAGTGCGCGCCACGAGAAATCATTAGGATTTCGGGGGCGAGAACGCGCTCTACGCTAATGACGTTGTCGTGGCGCGTGTGTATTACGTGGGCGGTCCGCGAGAGAGAGAGAGAGAGAGAGAGAGAGAGAGAGAGCGCATCATTAAGCTTCGTTGTCGTTAGCAGCGCGAGATGTGTACGTATATTTTCGGACCTCGGATTTGTATTTTTGGACACGTTTGTGAACAGGATGCACTGCGCTTATTGCAGGCGACGACTCGAGAACTTTGTTCGAGCTTGCTTTTTTTTGTTGCTGCTGCTGAGCGAGGGTTGCCGCTTGTTCGAGGCCATTGTAACGTTTTCGGCTGCTAATTGGCCGAGCTGTTGAAAATGTGCTTGATTACGATGCATCTTTCGAACGGGACAAGCTGATCGACGGATAAACTATACGAGCCCCCCTTCCTACACAACTTCCCTATGGTAACCTTATTTGGGATCTATAACCTTTGTGTTCGAATCGTTTTAAAATATTTATTTTTAAACTTGAATGAATCAAGGATAAATTGGCTACTGTTGTTGTTTTTCCTTATTTAATACGGATAACAAAAAGCGGAGCAAAACTACTTGACCCGTAAATTTAATTACAAGAGTACCAGTACTCGGCGCGTAATCAATAAATCGCAATAGAAACTGCGCATCGACCATAGGGAGAGACTCATTGCTATTCAAGGGAAGAAAAACAAGACGGCATGTAGAGGACCAAGACGCTCGCAGCAGGGTCTCCCGGCCAAATTGAAAGCAAAATCCATCACGTTTCTTAGGGGGTAAAAAAGAATTTTAATGAATTATAAGCAGGTAATCCCAATGCGAATTAAACCGATAGGATATTCCATCGGATAGTTTATGTGCGCGCTCAGCTTGTGGTATTCTATGAGCATTGAATTTTTATCCGTAAGATGCACTGAGAATAAAAATGACGGAATATGTGTGTGACCAGTGAAGATTATCGCGAGTTTGTCAAATTGGACAGAAGCACAACGATTATTGGAGAATGGGAAATGGGCATGCGATCGTAGGCGTTTTATTTTATATGGTTACAAACAATGTAAATTGCCGTTTACGTAAAAAATACCACATCGATCCCAATGTATAACATCCCACAAATTCTCTCTATAGCATTACCAATCGAGAAGATATTAATACCCATCCAAACGTCAGAATCAGTGCTTTGAATTTTTTCTTCCGAAACGCGCATCGCCAGAGCCAGAAGAAGAAAGAAAAGGAAGAAGGCGAGAGGGGAAAAAACTCTTTGGCCGGCACACATACACATCTATCCAAGCCGCGTGATAGACGCGCGTTTTCTCTTTGTACAATGCCGTGAGCCTGAGAATCGAGGATGAAAAGCTCCTTCGTATACGCATACGTACATAAGCGGCAGGGTCTTTCTGTGTGCGTAGAAAAAGGGCCGGCCATGGGTAGAGCAAGAGAGAGGAGAGTGGAGTCTAAGACGACTGCGGACAGGCGCGCTGGAAAAATATACGGGCGGGATAGGGATAGAGAAGCCGTGGGCTCCTGGAAAATAAGAGAAGCAGCAGCAGCGTGGCTGATGAGAAGGACGGAGAGATGTGTGTGCGTGGGGTGGGGGAGAGCGAAAGGGGAGGGTAGAGGAGGGAGGCGGGAGAGCGCGCGGCGGCCGGAGGGTTTCCGAAACAGCTCGCCGCTATCTCGACTGATCCGATCAAGATTAATGAACGCGCGCGAGAGCGGCACGCCGGCCGAGCCTTCGCGCCGCCCAGTCGCTCTCCTCGCGGGCTCCCTCTCCTCTCTCTCTCCCGCCCTACGCCTCCTCCTCCTACGGTTGCGTGTACTCTTAGCCTCTATCTCGCTCTCTCGCACTTTTTCCTCGCGCACATGTGCGTTATCGGGCCGCAGCAGAAGCGACAGGTACTGACGCTCGCTCTCTCTCTCTCTCGGCCTGGATAATAACGCAGCTGTACATGCTTGCGCGCGCGAGTGCGGATCCGCATCGTTGCGCTCGCTGAATATCATGCTGCCCTGCCGCGCTCTGTAACGAGGAGGATAATAATACGGATATATTCATGCGGTGGATTATGAAGTGCGAGACTCTCGGCGCTTATCGCATCCGAACCATCGCCCCGTGAAATCATGCAGACTCGGAGACGTGTGAGATGTTTCTCTGGGATTTCTTGGGTTTCGGATGGATTGGGAATTGTTAAAAATTGCAATGGGCATGTGAGGTTTTGGATAAGCAGTGGTAAAGGTAGAAAAGACTTTGCATGGATAATGGCTTTTGTGATATAGAGACTATTTTATAATTGCTATAATAATATGCTGAATTTATTGCGCAGGCTAAGTATGCGCTGAGAGCTTTGATTAAACAGCCATTTGAATAATCACGCATACAGCAGTACGATGATACATATATGTATGATTTGATTTATCTTCTTTTTTTATTCTTGAAATTTTTCTTAACAAGCGAATGCACGCGAATATGAATAATAAAATAAACATTATCGTAAATAAATACTTTATTTAATTTGACGTGCACGATTCATCATGGAAAAACGAGACCAACTATTACTTATACGTAAAAAATAATATTAATAAAAATATGACTAAAGTTAATTAAATGTGAATCGTGTAGAAGTAGCTGGGATCACAAGTGCGAGATCCCTCTCGGCCCTGCCGGAATTGGGCATCAACACCCTACTCGTGATTAAGCCCATAATCCGGCGTTGACCACTCCAGTCGCGCTTAGTACGTGAGAACCTCACTTATGAGCTTCTTCACGTCCACGTGTTTCGACGCCCGCCGGCGGACCGAATGAACAGAATTAATCCTCCATAATAGTGCCTCTGGATATGTCTCGTATGCGGTAAAGAACGTGCCACTCTTCATTAAATGTCAAGAGAGAGATGAGATCCTCTCAATTGTTTCACGGCTCTTTATTGGTAGTCAATGTTGCTTAAACTATAGACTTGTTTGTTTAAAAAAATTGTTTAGGGATTGGATTATCGGTTAAAAATCTTGCAATTTCATCATCACTTATTACAACAGCCAAACTTGCATATGATTTATCATAACGCAAGCAAAGTAAATATAATTAAATTTTCCTCAGCTAAATTATAAAACAATCACACGCGTAAAAACTTTATTACGCTCGGCCAACGTCGCAATAAATCATCAGCGCGTCCTCTGCATCCGAGTAAAATTAGGAGGCGACGTTAAACAACAATTCAGGCGCACAATGCACGCGCGAGTTTTCTGCCTGACAATAGAACAAAAGGGAAAAATAACGAAAACTGCTGGGATCGCCAGCAACTGGCGGTATATACCAGAAAACACTGACGACTCATCGGCAGCCCACATGCTCCTATACCATTGGAGCACACCCCTCTTTCTCTTTCCTTTCTCCCTGGCGCACGAGAGATGGAAAAGGCAGAGCCAAATTCGTTCCCATAGCAAGCCCTGCCTTTCTGTTACCAACGAACCTTCATGGCCGCCAGCTTCAACGGCATACATATGAACTAGGCGTTGAATACGCGTCGCAGAAGCGTTAAACGATTAAATCCACAAAGGTGTTGGGCCTGGAGAAAAAAGAGACCGGCGTTTTACGATTTAATGAAGATTTTATTTAGTCCTCGAGTTCCTCTTGCTAATAAGCAGTACTGAAACGAGCCCTCTCTTTCTCAGGACTTAATGGATATTCTCAAAGCGAAGTTCCTAATTGAATTTGTACTAAGTCGCTTTGGCACCGCTTACAAATTGCCGAGTCACCGAATGCTGATTTTCTTCACTTTTCACCAAGACAAATGTTACTTTCTAAGCAGCCTTCAATTAAATCCGTTTAACTCGCGAGCTACACGCATACACACACAACAAACCGGGGCAAAAAAAACGTAAAAAAGAAACTTCAGGCTCTTTATGAAGCAATTTGAAAATTATTAAATCATCGCCAGCAACAATGCCAACCCAAACAGTGGCGTATATCTATATCGGAAGCCAAAGCAAAATCCATCATCATGCCAGATCCCATCCCTATCGAGATTAAAAAAAAAACTCGAAAAAAAAATAATCGGCCTCCTTTCCAGCACTGCCCTCCCCCTCCTCACGAATAATCAAAAGCCAGTATAGCATCGTTGGTTTTTTCCCTCCCATTTTCGTTGGAGGAAAAAGCCCAGCAGGCCCATACACAAGCGGCCACGCAAAACTTCCTTCTTTGTTCGCTGCAAGGCCAGCGGAGAAGGGTAGCGGTGGCGATGGTGGTGGTAGTGTGTCCGGGCGCGCGCACGCAAGCCGACAACGACAGCTCGCTATTGCCGCTGCACAAGCGCCGCGCGCTCCGGCATCGCACTCGTGGGAGGGCAAAATCAATAACTCCAAGGGAGCGCGACTGAGAGAGAGAAAAGGAGCAAAGACGTGGCGGGGGCGGGGAGGCAAGCACGCGAGCACACGCACAGTAGGCCCGGAGCTGGGGGGTGGAGGAGGAGGGAGAGAGGCGCGATGTAACCCGCGCGTGGTGCCCGAGGGGAAAAACGCCCGAGCGAACGACTGAGAGGGAAGAGAGAGAAAGACGGTACGGAGCTTTTAATCCGCATCCCGAGGAGAGATGCGAATGTAGGGCGGGTCCGTCGTGATGCTTGTCAGCGTCGTTCCGCAGCAGCGCTGCCGAGGGGAGAGAGCCGCGTCCCTCAGCCCCTCGGCTCTCCTCTTTCGCTGCTTCCTTATTTTTGCCAGAGCTTTTGACGCTTGTACATCCTTCTTGCTCTTTTTCCCCTCTTCTTGTACTTCAAGACGCCGCACAATCGTACAGTACTTTCGAAGTTTTAAATTTATAAAAAAAATAAACGAATTTTTTATAGAGTATCGACGATGCGCATTGCCATGATTAAGCCTCATGAAAATATCAATCACAATTAAGTAGAGTGTGCTTAAGCGCAATGCGGCGTCAAAAAAAATAAAAGAAAAAGTAATAAGAAGAAAAAAAAAAAAAAAAAAAAAAAAAAAAAAAAAAAAAAAAAAAAAAAAAAAAAAAAAAAAAAAAAAAAAAAAAGAGGGAAAGAGAGTGACGGTGACGCGGATGCATTTCTTACGACGCGAAGCGGCTCATTGATTTTCTTCGACTCATTGTCGAACTATCTGTCTGCTGCAGTTCTAAGAGATTGGACGGATAGACGCTAGTTTCCGGTAGCTGTCGCCGCCCGGCTATTTGTACCACACTCCTGGCTCTCTCTCTCTCTCTCTTTCTGTCTCTCTTTCTTTCGTTGAAGAATCTGATAGAGTATGCTTGTTCTTCAACGATTTAATTGACTTTTTGACGCACGTCGATTGAGTGAGCAGCGAGTCGCGCGCGGCCAAACTTATCTTTTTACAAGTCATTTAGACGGGGCAAGGCCTCGACGCTTTTAATGCCATTGTAAAAGCAGTCATTAGCTCTTGTATACCTTGGAAATGTGTATATATATGACAGATTGGATCGTACGCCTGTTTGTCTGTTTGGCTCGTCCACCGAAGACGCTCAATCAAAATTCAAACGAATTTTTTTTCGTACTGCTTTATTTTGTCGTATACTTTACCCATTAGTTTGGAAAATTTGTAAACGTGTACTTTATTTGTTCATTTCTGTCTGTTGTTTTTACCACAACGCCTCTTTTTGCATGGCATCGCGCTTAAAAGAAGTGAAAAAGAAAAGGGTATTCGCCACTAAAAATTCATTATCTCAGCCGAGGCGTCGAGTACCGCGAGCTTTGAGAAGGGGGCGCGTTTAATAAGCAAACGTTTACGAGGCGCACAATACCGCGGGAAGGCAGCCGCGCGCGAAGAAAGAGAGGGAGAGGCAAGATGAAAGCCGTATACGCCGGTGCACACGCATAGGTGCGAGAATCTTGGCTCGTCGACAGTTGTGCCGCCGGCTGGATTCTACTTACAGGGGGGTTGCGTGAAATGGAAGAGAAAGACCGAATTGTGTGGTAGGAGGAGAGCGAGAGAGAGGGAGAGGTAGCGCAGAGGAGAGGCGGGTTGGAAGAAAAGGAAAAAGAAAAGTGCATTAAAAAGAAGAAGGAAAAGGGTGTTGGTCGGAGGGAGACGGAGAGAAAGAGAAGGAAGGAGCGAGAGAGAATCGAAGCGAATAAGCGAGCCGAGTGGATTGTGGAACGAGAAGGAATGGTTATGAGAAAGAGAGAGAGAGAGAGAGAGAGAGAGAGAGAGAGAGAGAGAGAGAGAGAGAGAGAGAGAAAGAGAGAAAGAGAGCTAGGCACGTTGCATGGCTCTCTCTTTCTCTCTCTCTCGGAGAAAATTCATTAATCACCTTCACGTCACGGCTAGCACCGCACCGCCGGGGGTACCTTACTAAGGGTATATACACTGTGCATCTTCTTCCCCTCCCCCCGCCATCGCCCCTCGCGCTTCCTTCCCCCGTTCTCGTTTCTTTATACGACTCGGCCGCGATGAGAGAGAGAGAAGGAGCAAGGGAAAGAAGCGCGAGACGAGATATGTTCCCGTTCGGCTGGCGTTCGCCAAGCCCCGAGAGCTCACTGTCGGATATGAAGATGAAACAAGAAGCCTATAAGACAGTCTTGAAGCCGAATGTATTACTCCCTCTCCGTATACCCTTATGGAAAGCCAGCCGGAGATGCTATACCGCCAATAAATCGGCCCTACCTTCGGAGGATGCTACACTGAGAAAAAAATATAGTCAAGTCAACTAAAACTGTACTGTTAAATATCAGCAACCGAACTTACTGTTGGTTTAACAGTACAGCTTTGTTGGT